>JANZLF010000004.1:21404198-21421900 GCA_026546835.1 Erythroxylum foetidum | reverse complement strand
TGAACTGTGATAGCCTGAGCCTCATTTTCAAGAGGATTTTATCAATTTGATTTTATCTGATTCTTTGTTTATTGCATCATTTCAAAAATCCCAAAAATATTCTTTTATTCTTTTGTTAAATTTTGATTACTTTACTGGTTTCGACCAAATTAACAAAACCCCGTTTATCAACTTCGATTGCAATTTTTGACATTTAGGCTACATTAGACCATTTTCATTTGTTTCCAATTAAGTGAGACGACCCGAGGTTGCATCCTACACCGCAATATTGGAATTTATTCTATTTGACCGGTTTCCAAGGATCGATCGTAAGATCGCATCGATAGAGCCGCGATCACTTGGATTGGAATCACAAGGTAAGGCACTCACAAGAAGTCTCTCTACTACTGATAGTTTTTTTTTCAAAGGTAAAATTGTATTTCACAGGAAAAAATTGTACAACGTCAATCGAGCCATACCCCGAACAGCATACAGTAAGGGGCCACAAGCCCAAGCCAAAAACTGACATGGAGGTATAAAGTAAAGGCCTACAAAACCAAAAGGCCCAAGAAAAATGGCAAGCCCAAACGCTAGCAACCCACAGGAAGGGACCATGGGAGGCTAGGCCTAGGGAACAGTCTGGCCCAGTGAAGAAGCTGCCCAAGCTTAGTGAACCCAACGTCGTGCACAGAGGAATCAGTAGTCCCTTGAAGCCGCATCAAAATGACAGTCGCCATGGGAGGCCATACGATGTCACCCGTTGGAGGGCCCAGCACCCCACTCTATCAGCAAATAAAACGGCATCGAAATGGAAGCAGGAGAACGACTGCGTATCGGGAGGTTAGGGGAGTGGCTTCGCAGGTAGTGACAACAACATAGTAAGAGGAGGGGAGCATCTCCTCATACGACACCATGACAAGCAACTCATACGACATCGGAAAAGATGGTTTTGACATTTTAAAGCCCCTCACCCAAAACGACGTCAGATCTTGAGGCCAGGAACGACGTCGAAGCAATCAGTCCACTGGCAGGTAGCAACTCCTCTTTACGTGGACATGCATGTTTCATACAGACACCGTCCCTCATCTCCAAAAGAGAACGCCAGTGCTGGCAACACATTATCGCAACAGATCCGGTCCCTCTCCTGGTACCCCTGTTCTGCCGACTGGGATTCCTAGAGCATCCGAGAAGGCAACCCGCATGCAAGAGGAATCCGATGGGTCAGAAGTCGATATGCTCCATCGGGTAGAGACGATAAAGGATCTTATACACATGGGTTTTAATCTTAGCAACCACATCGTTACAGGAGGTAGCGACATCGTCCATTAACACTGCATTCTTGACCTTCCAAATCAGATAAAGAGAAGTAATAAAAGCAATCTTTGCTGTCTTACACCGTAGTAAGGAGCCACGATGATTTTTCCTGAGCCATCGGACGGAGCTCTTTAGAGTTGTCATTGCTCTCGTCATGCCAATCCAACCCTGAATTGAATTCCAGACCTCTTTCGTGAACGTATTAGGGAAAGTAAAGCAAAGAATAAAATATAGTAGTAGGAAAAAGTGTTGATGCAAAGTAAAAGCCTACTGCCTTTTTTCAAATTATCAAACAAAGGTCAAGTGCATCATTTAAATAAGGACTAGACTCCACTAATAGAAGCAACAAATGACGAGACGTGACCCACTAACACACCACTAAGACTAAATTTTAGGAACTAATAACTACTGTTATTTTGACTAAGCTAAATAACTTGACTCCTAAAAATACTCGACCGCATATAACATGCCCCTAAACAATAGAAACAACTAATAGTAATTTTTAAATCACTATTCAACAGAAAGCTTCGTTGACAAATATTTACCAGAAGGAACTAATCCTTGATAGGATATGAGAATGGACACGTTCTTATCTGCAGCAAGAACTGCGAAATGGATCGTTCCAGGATAAAAGAATGTACGAAGAGGTAATGCCAAGCTTTATAAACTCAATCTGATGAAGAACGGATCTATCTCAGGTTTATAGTTTCTGATGAGTTTCTTTAGGTTGAAGATGCTTTGAGGTTCATATACGACAGTTTGGATCAACTAGAAGGAAGGAGAAACTTGGAATGGCATCAACTTGACAATACTAAACTTCTTAAAACATCATATAGGTGAGTGAGTGAAGTCTCTTATATTCTATTGTAAGTGAGTGAAGACTCTGAGGCTCGCATATTCATGAACAAGAACTCTGTCATGGCAACTATTGTCGATGACTTGTTTGATTTCGCTGGCTCAAAGGAAGAGTTGTAGAACATGGCTAAAATATTTGGAAGGTCTGAGATTGATCTTTTTACCTTTCTCTGTATCAAATATGTATCAAGAATTGGAACGGAACCTTGATCGAGAGTCCTTTCTGTTGAATTTCCATAGGTGGCAAGGAGAATTCAGCATGGATTACTGCTCAAAAGCTGTTGAGATATTGTTCTCTGCTCTTGAAAACATGATCAATGAGCTTGGCTCCCTAGCTTGTCGTCCACAAGGAAGAGATGTGACACCCCATGAGGTCAAAATAGTGGGTGTTCCTTAAAACCATACATACTCTATTTTCGTAATTCCCATGATTCCAGGACAAGAACTAAAGTTGGCTTTTGATCTGCAGTGGCATGATTTGCTGAGTTTTATGATGAAAGAAACAGAGTGGGCTAGGGAGAATCCTGTTCCAACGTTGGAGGGATACATAGAAACCTCTATCGTTTCATTTGCACTCGGGCTTGTCACCCTCGTACCTCTTTTTTCCATAGGACCCATGTCGTCCGAAGAAGTGCTTACTTCTGTGGAGTACGATAATCTCTTCAGACATGTCAGCCTAGTTGGTCGACTTCTCAATGACCTTGCCTCTGGTAAGGTAATCAGAACACGAAACACCATCAACCACCGTTTCCAAGTGTCTCTTAGCCTTTTCTTTCTTCTGCTAACTCAAAAATGAACAATTTTTGTAGAGTGTTAGAAGACCCAGCTACATCAGACCCAGCCCCTTCCATTCTTCTGGGCTAGCTAAATCCATCAGCGGCCCAATCCTCTATTTATTTCTTTAGTACGTAACCGTTCCTCTTTGTTCACAGCCTGTCACTGTACCTAGCAGGAGGAATAAGCACAGTTGTTTCTTGTTTCAGTAGTTAGTTTTTTCCTTTATTCTAGGGTTACCATCCAATAGCATAGCCTTGTCTTGTGTATAAATTATCCTTAGATGTTTTCAATACAAATTAGAGAAAGAATACTCTTTCCTCACATACGGCTATTCTCTAATTTTTTTTACATGGTATCAGAGCTACTCTGATTCCTCTATCCTAGTCTGCTATATGCAATACAATGGATAACAGTGGATCTAGCATTACAAACATACCAGCAACAAATGAGCATGAACCCTACTCAGTTACCAATACTGAAAACCCCGGAGCTGTGCTTGTCACCACTCCCTTCAATGGTAATAACTATCTCACCTAGAGCAAATCCATGACCATAGCTTTGTGTGCAAAGGATGAGTTGTCCTTCATCGATGGATCCTGCACAATGGCCACAGAGGATGCAACACTACAAGCAAGACGGAAAAGAGCAGATAGCATGGTGAAATCCTGGATCCTCAATGCTATGGTGAAAGATCTAGCAGATGCCTTCCTCTCCTTCCTAACTGCTAGAGAACTTTGGGTAGAGCTACAAGAGAAGTTTAATGAAGCTAATGGACCCCTATTGTATCAAATGGAGAGGGAAATCAGTTCACAAAAACAAGGTACATTAACAGTTTCTACTTATTACAATAAACTAAAGAAATTATGAGATGATTTGTCCAGCTTAAGCCCTACACCTCTGTGCACTTGTGATGCTGCAAGAACTATCACTATGAAAGAAAATACTCACAGACTTGTGAAGTTTCTGATGGGACTCAATGATGAGTTTGAACATGTTGTTAATCAAATCATGCTAATGGAACCTCTACCTCCAGTAAACAAAGCCTTCTCTATGCTCCAAACTGTTGAAAGGCAAAGAGTAGTTAATTCTAATATGGATAGTACCCCAAACATGGCAATGCTAGCTAAACAGACAAGTGGATGGAAGAAAGGAGGAAAAAATGTCAGTTCTAGCAAAGGGTCATACCTCAAGAAGGAAGATAAATACTATGAGAAATGCAGGAAGAATGGACACACCTTGGAAACTTGCGTCAGAATCCACGGGGTCCCTGAATGGTACAAGGAACTCAATGCACAGAAGGAGAAAGGGAAGGCAAACATGGTTCTCACACCAGATAGCCCTGCAGATCACACACAAGATCAGAGTGAAGAAAAACCCTGGAATGGACATATATCATCTGGTCTTGCTGATTTCATTCAACAGGAGATAAGTAAAGCATTTAAAGGGAAAAACACTGGGGAGGTAAACTATTCAGGATATCAACACTATGCAGGTAATGTTGCACCTTCTGTGAACATTGTTTCTAAACATACTAATTCTTGGCTCATTGATTCCGGAGCCTCAACACATATGACAGCAGACCTAAGTACATGCACTAATTATGTGACAAATGATAACACATATGATCATGTAACTCTCCCTGATGGAAGTAGACAAGAAGTGGCCCACATTGGCCAGACACAAATAGGGGATAAAATCGCACTCAAAGAAATCTTACATATCCCTTAGTTTTTCAAAAACTTGCTATCAATCAACAAATTAACCACACAAAATGAAATTGCTGCTGTTTTTCTATCTAACAAGCTGTTTTTGCAGGACCTTCGGACTAATAATGTTGTGGCAATTATCAAGGCAATGAATGGACTCTATGATCTAACACCAGAAAGTTTCCTACCCTCAAACAGCCTGAAAGGTCCTTTTTTAGAATTTTACAGAACTAAGAATGTTGCCCTCAATGTTTCAATTAGTTTTGATTTATGGCATTCTAGATTAGGGCATGTTTCCAATGGAAAAATACAACACATCAATGAAGTAAAGCTTTCTATTCCTAGCAAACATGAGTGTCAAGTGTGCTCTCTAGCTAAACAGCATAGAAAACCCTTCCAAAGGCATAACATACACACAGACAGACCCTTTGAAATTATCCACATGGATATATGGGGGCCTTATACGGTTTCTACTATGGGTGGGTCACATTACTTCCTTACAGTCGTGGATGACTTCACTAGGGCCACATGGACCTTTATACTAAGACATAAACACCAAACACAGCAAATTGTAATGCACTTCCTTAAGAACATTGAGAGACAATTTGATACCAAAGTTTTAAAAATTCAGACAGACAATGGAAGGGAATTTATAAACCAAGAGTGCATTAATACCTTTAAGGAGATGGGAATCCAACACCAAAAAAGCAGTTCCTACACACCACAGCAAAATGGTGTTGTAGAAATCAAACACAAGCATTTGCTTCAAATTACTAGAGCCTTACTATTCCAAGCTAAATTGCCTAAGGGGTATTGGGGGAAAGCTCTGTTAACAGCCACTTACCTTATAAACCGAATCCCATCCAAGGTCTTGGGGTGGAGGAGTCCTTTTGAAAGGCTGCACAGAAAGAAACCCAGTTATGAACACCTCAAAGTTTTTGGTTGCCTCTGTTTTGCCCTAGACAAAACACCCAACAGAACTAAACTTGACCCTAGATCTAAAAGATATGTTTTCCTTGGATACATGCCCAATTACAAGGCCTATAGGGTTATGGACTTAGACACTAAGTCAGTTTTTGTATCAAGAGATGTAATGTTCCATGAAAAGGTTTTCCCCTTTGCAGACAGTGTTACACATGCCATCAAAGAACCTGAACCCTTGTTTACCTAACCCCTAACCGATGAAAATACAGATTTTCCCATACAAATGCCTACCATGATTGACCACTACCCAACCGAACAAGACCCCTTACCACCTGATCATAAGCCACTCAACTATACACCACAAAACAATTCCCCAGCCCAAAATGTTCAACCTATTGATGCCCCCACAAAGGAGAAGCAGCTGACCACACACAACCCCAAAATACCTGTAGGATTATATCCTCCAAACCACAACACATAAGTTCATTCATTCCCTTGATAATTGCAATGCAGCAGTACAGTTTTGTTGTCCTGCAGGAGGAAGCATAGAAGGAGTGAACAAGATAGACATCAAACACAGCCGAAGCTACTGCAGTTACATAGGTAATGTCTCTAAAATATTTGAACCTCTATCTTATGAAACTGCTAGTAAGGACCAAAGGTGGGTGCAGTCCATGCATGAACAATTGTCAGCCCTTGAGAAAAATGGGACTTGGGAGCTAACTGAATTACCTAAAGGGGAAAAGGCTATAGCTTTGAAATGGGTTTATAAAGTGAAATACAACTCAGATGGAACCGTGGATAAGCTGAAATCCAGACTTGCAGCAAAGGGGTTTTGTCAAAAAGAGGGAGCTGACTATTCAGAAGTCTTCTCCCCAGTAGCAAATGTTGTAACAATTAGAATGTTTTTGGCAATAGCTGCCTCTAAGCAATGGCCAATACACCAATGTGATATAAATGATGCTTTTCTCCATGGCTATCTAGAAGAAGAATTATACATGCTACCACCTCAAGGTTATGCCAAAGCCAAGGCGGGACAGGTATGCAAATTAATCAAGTCAATCTACGGGTTAAAACAAGCTGGGAGACAATGGAACAAAGAGCTATCCTCCACACTGTCCTCAATGGGTTTCAATAAATCTGAGGCAGATCACTGTCTATTTACTAAGGGTACAAAAGATGACTTCATGGCAGTGCTCATATATGTGGATGACATCCTTATTACGGGTACAGATGAAGAACAAATGGAAGATGTTAAGAAGATTTTCAATGCAAAGTTCACCATCAAGGATCTGGGCTATGCAAAGTTTTTCTTAGGCATTGAAATAGCAAGAGGAGAAAGCGGAATGATGCTTACCCAGAGTAAGTATATTCGGGATATTCTGCAGGAACACAATTTACTAGACTGCTCCCCGTGTGCCACACCCATAGTCCCTGGCACAAAAATGACGATTGATGAAGGTGAGTTACTCAAGAAACCAGAAGAATACCGTAGACTAGTGGGAAAATTACAGTATTTGGGGTTTACAAGACCCGACATCACGTATGTCATGCAACAACTCAGCCAGTTCATGGGTAACCCTAGGATGCCCCACTGGGCAGCAGCTAAGAGAGTGTTGAAATACCTTAATGGGACTCAACATTTGGGAATTTTTTACGCAAAGGAAGAAAGCCCTCACCTTACCGCATATTCAGACGCGGATTGGGGAAGCTGTACTTTCTCCAGACGATCTTTGACGGGCTTCTGTGTGTTCTTTGGTCGTTCGCCGATCTCCTGGAAAACAAAGAAACAGTCAACGGTGAGTCGCTCCTTAGCCGAATCCGAATACAAAAGCTTGGCCTCAACTACCTGCGAACTAAAATGGATGACGCAATTGCTCGAAGCTTTCCAGATCCAGATCAAGAAACCCTTACCTTTGTACTGTGACAATCAAGCCGCCATCCACATCTCGAAAAATCCAGTCTTCCACGAAAGGACGAAGCATCTGGATATAGATCTTCATTTGGTTCGTGACTGCGTAACTTTAGGGTTCCTCGAGCTGAAGCACGTGAAGACCACTCAGCAACTGGCTGACCTTTTTACCAAAGCCCTTCCCGCACGCGTGTTTTGGAACCTACTTAGCCAAGTCGGGGTCGTTGGTTTTCAACCAAACCACCGACTTGAAGGGGGGGTGTTAGAAGACCCAGCCCCTCTCATTCTTCTGGGCTAGCTAAAACCATCGGCGGCCCAAGCCTCCTTTGTTTCTTTGTACATAACCATTTCTCTGTACCTAGCAGAAGGAATAATCACAGCTGTTTCTTGTTTCAGTAGTTAGTTATTTTTTTCTTTATTCTAGGGTTACCATAGCATTGTCTCGTGTATAAATATTCATATAGTTTTTCAATACAAAACAGAGAAAGTATACTCTTTCCTCACATACGGCTATCCTTCATTTTTAACAGTTTCACCGTCAACTATTCCTATTATCGTAACTCCAATGCAATGTTGTGTAAATCACAGCATTCCTGTGATGCTTTCCACTTTTCAGTGACCTAAGCTGTTCGTGCCCCACTGCTTGCTGGGTCTCCTTTTCATTTTTGGGTGGTTCAGACACAACTGCCTCAGTTGTGGCTGTCTGCATCAAAAGCAATCATCAGATTATGCAAAGGCATTAGATGGAAAGTAAATTCGTTTGTGAGATCTATGGTTGATTAGGTCCAAGGCTGTTCTGATGATTTTCACAAGGTCAATAATCCCTTCATTCACCATATGATAGGATGGTATAATGAACATAAAATGTTTGTTTATATCAATAAATCAATTCAAATAATTTCAAGCAATAACAACTGATACAAGAAAAGAGGTTAGACAAGTTACAAACACCTTTGACACAATTATATAATAAAAATGAGAAAGGAAAGTATTTTTTTGTTTTTTTGAATCTTTTTCTTTCTACATAGGTAGACTTTACATACAGGAATAAAGAACATTACGAAAATAGAATAGTTAGTATAAGCTCACAATTTACATCATTATTGGTTGGATATATAGAGCATGAAATTATGTAGAGAAATTGCATATATATAATTAAGTCTTGAATGAATTGACTTCATTGCATGATTCTTGCTTGTTATTAATAGCTAATTCTCTATTACACTCTTGCAAATTGATTCTAATCTTTGTTATAAGATGATAAACTTGTTGACGAGAAAGTAAACAATGACGTGAGACAAAGAAGATTTTAAAATGCCTCACTACTCAAAATGCTCAGATTCCTTCACCCACACCATAGCTGCCTTCTTCTCCATAAGTGTTTCTTGCTCTAAAATTTTTGTTATTATTACTTATTATTTAATTTTATGTTTTTATTTGGTTTATCACATTGAGGATAATGTGTTGTCTAAGTGTGGGGATTTTTATGCATTAACATGTCATATGTGTGTGAATTTTGCATATCATATTGTGATAATTTTGATTAGGTTAACATTGTTTGAACATCTTGCTGCATATGTGTGAATTGTGTGAATACGTCAATAGTAGGAATTTTACGAAATTAGTTTAGCTTTGAACATGGTCATTTAAATTGTAAAGGCACGGTAAACCAGAGCAATAATGTAAAGCCAAAAAAACCAGAGCAATACCTGCCTATGAATTATAGATAAAAATAATAAATTTATCATCTTATCTATTAATAATATCAAAGAATTAATAAAATTAATAAAAACTTAATGTATTATTATATTAAACTAATAAATATTTTTAGCTATTAATAAAATAATTAATAATACATTAGAATTTAATATATTTTAATATAAATGCTGTATATAAATTTGTTAAATTAATAAAATCAAACAATTCTTTTAACTTCCAACCAATCTTTTGTAAAAATAAGATGGAACAACTGTTTGTTGTCGCAGATCGGGGATTGGAATTTCGTAGCGGCTACTCTAAAGGAGGAGGTCACCAGTTTCACGAGGCGCGAATATAAATGAAATTCGGAATATGCTGGTATTCTACCGCATTTCCATGGACCGTTAAACATCTACGAATATACAAAGGTTTTCCCGAGCTAGTAAGTTATTTCCATGGAAAGGATAATTGTTCTCTTGTATTGTTTTCGAACTTGGAGATCAAGAGATCCAATGTTGCAGGTTCTTCCTATACAAATGCCTACAATTCCCACAAGATCCTCAATGTATTCCTGAGCTATTTGTTTTCAAAAAGAGATCCAGTTCCAAAATTGCTTCTATGTATAACAATAACGCGCAACAGAATTATTGATTAAACCATTTGCAAAATAATACAATTCAATATTTACCCCCAACACGCACTCTCCCCGCCATGACCAACCAAACATAGCGCTAAGACAAACAAGAAATTCGGTGAAATAAATGCCTAAATAGACCAAAATGAATCAGAGAAAAACTTAAAAACACTTCAACACTTTGACAATAGATATACAAGATACACAGAGAACACCCACAACCACAATTCCATCCTCAACAAGCCACGTCAATCGTGGCTAGCGTCAATAGCTGTACCTGTTCTTGCCTGTGATATTCTGTTAGCATAGATGGTCACCAACCGCAGCTGTGTACTGTTAAGACCCTCCAAGTACGGCAAAAATGCATTTCCAAGCATTATATAAATATCCACCAGACAGAAAACAACAGTCTGGACCAAGCAGCAAAACACAAGAAATGTAAGAACAAAAGACCATGGCACATCTTATTGATAAAGTATATCCAAGGGTTTGCTGCCTTCAAGAAGCATTGTCCATGGTAGATTTTAATGTAACTTTGTATCTTACTATTATTTTCACATATGTAGCACAATGAAAATCCAATATACAAATCAATAGGTCTTATTACCTTGCGAACATCAGCACTCTGGTTTCCAAAGGCTTCAAAAAGAGCAGGTAAAAATGAAGGCAACTGAACCATCAATTCCTCTTGAGAGAGCCGACCAACAAGCTGAAAGATGATTCATAGAATATCAAATGAAACTAAATATTAGTAGCTGATATAAAAATTACAGCCACAAACTGTACACAATTAATTCCTAAAATAAACTATCCAACTCAATAAAATCCAAGGGAAATACCTTTGTCAAACAATTTATACAATTGATGAGAGTTTTCTCATCTTCAGTAACCAAAAGAGGGACAACAACCTGCAGCATCAATTATGAAAGATCACTAACAAGAAAACAATGACACAAATAATTATTTCTTTAGAAAAAAGACCAATGAAAACTTTAACATGCACCAGTGATGTGTGTGTCTGTGTGAGAGAGAGAGAGAGATACACTTAAACATCTGAAGGGGTCATATTGGGACAACATAACTGTCAAACAATGTTCAGCTTCACTTGCAACCTGAATATGGGGACAGAAAACGTCAAACATTAGAGAAATGCAGGTAAAAAAAAAACTACAAACATTAAGAAGAAAAAGGAAAAGCAATTACTTTTGGAATGATGTCTTTGGTAACTTGAAGTAGCTTCTCTACCACAATTTCAACAGAGTCCTCCATGGCATCCTTCTAGAAATGTAGCAGGAAACGAAAAGAAAATTAGAATAATTATCTATAAAGAAGGAAAACAGCTAATAACAAATATCATTAAAATACCTGGCTTTTGAGCATTTCAATAACTAAAGAAAGAGCAAGTTCCCGGATTGATGAATCAGAATCATCTAAGACTTCAAGTACAGCGGTCAAAATCAGATTGAAGTACTGCAAAAATATGATTCTCATAAACAAAATGTGACACAAATAACATAGAAACAAAACTGATCCAACTACAGGCAACTTGTTCATGCAAGGGTAACAATGTTGGAAGCGAGAAGACAACTATAAAAGAAAGGTAATAAGACAAGCTCTCCATCTGATGAAATTTCTAACCCTTTATATAAAAGTATATAAACCCTAATATGCTATTAACCACAAATCATGCCCCTTCAGTCAAGAATAATAGGAGAAGCCATCCATTAGCCAATAATGGGTTGTCACAAGTGTACTTGCAGTTATAAATTCCCCTGCAATAATGAAAACAACTAAGGCTACATTATTAACATCAAAAATTTTCACCCCAAACTGCAAAAGGGGTCACGATATGAACTACGAACAAGAAGCATAATCCACAAAAAGTGTAATAAAAAAAAGGTTATAAACAAAAAGGGAGAGAGAGCGAGAGAGAAGGAATTACAAGCATACTTTTGACCAAACAGAGTGATCATTCGCCATAGAAGCTCCGATTAACTGCTGAAGGGCACTGCACCTAGTTCCTGGGGTTCCATTGCTTCCCTTGCAAATCTACAAATGAAAAAGGCATACTTTCAATGGCTCACAAAGTTGTAGACTTCATCAGTCTTTCAAATCAATCATTAGCCAAAGAAATCACGGGATTAAACCAGGTGAATCATTTGATGGATACTAGAGCCTGTCTCTGTAGAAGGGTCAATCTTCTCAGCAGCAGGTTTTTGATGATCAAGGTCCAATATACATGCAGTGTCAGTGTCATGTACAAAGGTTTCAGAGACTACAATAGCTTCAGATTTCACCAGACCATTAATGCCCACATATAGGGTAGAGAGGCTGTCAAAGTTTAGGCTTTTTTCAACCTTTTCCACTTGGTTGGGTCGGGTTCCTATGTTCTGACCTGTAGAAGTGGCTATGTAAGTCATATCCCTGGTACCAGTCTCAAAATTCTCATACAAATTCTCATGGGTTTCATCAGAAGCTGCAGGGTGATTAACTCTCGTGATCGGTGTTGATTCTTGGTTAGAGATCCACTTCCTGCCCCCATCACTATCAATTGAACTGGTAGAATACTTTCCAAATAAATGACTTTTCTTGGATAGACCCATATATCCTTCATCTGAAGATGTTCCAACAACATCAGATGGATCATACAAGGACTTGGAGCGTTCTTTTTTGTTCTGCAGATAGTTCATCAGGTCCACCTCAATCCGAGGGGTGTATTGTTTAAGAGCTCGTCTTAGTGAATTTTGTTCTTCAACTGACAAACTAAGAATGCAATGAAGAACAGCTCCTGAGTCAAAGTGGGAATAAATAGATATAATGCAAGTAATAGCTGCTTCCTTGAGTTTTGTATTCTTATCATGGGCCAATGGCATTAACTTAGCTAGCCACAGCTTCAAGATGCCTGCATTACCAGCACCTTCAGAATTCATTGCATGTTTATTAAAGGAATTAATAGCAAATTCAATAACAGCCAATTTGGCTTTTGGCGATCGCTGTTCATCCAGTGATCGGAGCAAGGAAGGCAACAGAGTATCAACACCATAGGTTTTACTTATAATTTCCAAAGTAGTAGAGCAAGGCTGCCTAACTAACTCCTTGGGGTCAATTAAACGTGAGAAAACATGTGGTAAGATTCTTTCCATATAACTCTCAAAGGGCTTTCGGCATGACGGAATGATGTCTGCAAGTGTTGAAAGAGCTGCTTGCGCAACTTTATGGTGAGGATCATCTAAGTGCTCGAAAAATAACTTCATTACTTTATCAAAGTTCTGTAGGACTTCTTGAATCCCTTTTGCACCCTGCTGGAGCAAAGATCGAAGATAATTGAAAGCAGCTACCCTAGCAATCCAGTCAGAACTTGGATTGAATCCGTCACTTAGAGCATCACTGAGCGATGCAGGTCCTTCCACATAATTTGATAACTTTTCAAGGGAGAGCTGGCTATCATCAAAACTCCTTCTCCTGCCAGCAGACATCCGTCCAGTTACATGTTTCCTTAGAAGTGGTTTTTGGAAGTTTGGAATGTGACTGCTGTGTGAATCCCCAAAGTTTGCATCTTTGTAAGGTGCATCAGAGTACTGCCTATCAAAGTTTGAATTCTGATAGCGCCTAGCCTCCCTTGCATCATTATTTTCTTCAACAGAGCCTCTTTGAGGCAGTCTTTTTGCTGAGAATGATGACAATGCTAGCGCAGATTCAGCCGCTGCAGTACTATCGCTATGGTAAGATAGTTTAGCAGAATCTTTGGAAGCTTGAATTTGGGTGATAATATCAGACAAAACCAAGCCACCATTGTGGTTACCACCGTTACTGATGTTGGAAACCATTGATTCTGCCGCCAAAAAGTTCATAAGGTGTTTGGAAGCAGGAACAGCGGCAGGGTATGGTGGATCACGAGATGATGGAGGGTCAACTCCTGTGCTAGGGCCAACAAGAGAAAAATTTAGCTGCCCATATGTACAAAATTTAATTCACTAATCATTTAACACTGACCAAGAAAATTTTGAAAGCAGAAAAAGAGATCAGATCTCTCTTCTCTACTAAGTCGTACGAAAAAGTAATTCAGTACCTAGATCCAAACTAGATGACTGAAGACTAGAAGGATTTTGCTTGTCAGATACTTCAAAACCTCTAAGCATGCTTTCAATTGCAGTGACTTTCTGTTTGCTTGAATGCAACACGCTTTCCAGACTACGCTCACGACCTTTACCAAGGGATTTTGCTTGTGACAGCAAGAGGCCAGAAGAAAGTGAATGCCCAGAGAACAAACTTGAAGTCCGATCCATTGCAACAAGGGCAGAAGTTCCATATCCAGGAAAGTTTGAGGGGACAGATGCCTGAGAGGCAAATAGAACCTGAGAACAACTATCCCGGGGAGAAGGAGATGCATGTCGTCTATGCAAAGTTCCATCCTCTTCATTAATAAGCTGCTAAAAGAAAAGGACACTAAAAAAATCATAAAAATGAATGTCACAACTATAAAGTAACTGGAACAAAAATTTTACCCGTTGAATAACAGGATCAAAGAACGAAAAGAGGCGACGCGATCTCTCTGGCCAAGTTTTGGCAAACATTCTATAGCACATTCTTGCGATTGATCTGACCTGACAAGTTATATAGGTTATGCACTGTTTTTTTTTTTTTTTGAAAAGGAATAAAAGAACATTGCATTAACATGAAAGGAATAAATACAGAGTTCAACCAACAAGATTTGGACAATCAAACTTAACAAAAGAATCCTCTAAACAATGGAAGCAACAGAAAAGGAGAGCTGCTAGTGTTCCAAGGAAACTACAAAAAACTATTTTCCTCTCCTAATGAGTTTTGAACCGTCGATCTTATAGCATGTAGTTCAGCTTCTTGGATTTATAGTGCCCATATCTTGGTTTCCTGTCATCAACTAGGTAGCTTTGTGAGTTATCAATTCTTCTTCCATTGTGTTTCATCAGCTGGAACAGTGAGTGTCAATTTTGCTGCAATGCTGCACATTCCGTTACCTTGTCATTCTTTGACTTAGTTGTATGGTACCGGCCCTAACTATGACAACTTCCCTAATCCAGTTCCTTAAGATTGTTATCTGGCTTCCTATGTCCTGGTGAACCTGTTGAAAGATTCTTGAGTTTCTTTCCATCCAAATCATGTAGATGCAGCAGCAATAGCCCCAAGTCCCCTTTGGAGTTATATTTGATCTTACATGCCCTAGTGAATAGTGATGATATTTTCCCACACATTTCCTGTTCAGACCTGG
Source organism: Erythroxylum foetidum (assembly GCA_026546835.1). Lineage (NCBI taxonomy): Eukaryota > Viridiplantae > Streptophyta > Magnoliopsida > Malpighiales > Erythroxylaceae > Erythroxylum > Erythroxylum foetidum. The sequence continues at coordinate 21,406,853 of JANZLF010000004.1, read as the reverse complement.
ATGCACCACTGCATTGCCTGTCCCCAAACTGCTGCTGACTAATTGCACTCGGAAAATAAGTTATCCAAAGATTCTTTCTACTGCTGACAGACGTAAAAAGTATTGCTGATCTGAATGATTCTAATTCTGTCTTGGATCTGTAGTTTTTGCTTCACTGCTAGCCATAAGATGAAAGTATCTCTTGGAATGCAACATTGATCCCAAACTAGATTACGACAATTTCATCCTTCAAGGTTTAAATAGATTTAGGCATCTTTTGTTTGTGAATATGCCTAAACTATGAGCAATGCAGGCTTGGAGAACTATGAAGGTATATTGGACATAATAGAAGAGAAACTCGTCAGGTGACAATTCTGATCTCTTTTCCTTGCCACTTCTTTAACCTTAGCATTGATTGGCAACAAATACTTAAGATTGTAGAAGCTAGGGAGTTTGTATAAAAGGCCTTGTTTGTGCCAATTATCAAACTAGAAATTGTAGTATTCCCATAGCCAATGACGCATTTTATCCCTCAACTTTAACATTTGCATTAGGGTCCAACAGGTGCTTACTTGAGGTTTAAAGCTCCAAAGATTCTCACGTAGCAAGAAATGAGTGTATCTGCTTGACCTATAAGAATTCCTTGTTTGTAAGAATCTTTCATATTTTCTTGGCCAGGAGTAGGGATGGCAATGGGTCAGCCCATGAGTGTGTATCTGCTTGACCTATAAGAATTCCTTGTTTGTAAGAATCTTTCATATTTTCTTAGCCAAGAGTAGGGATGGCAATGGGTCGGCCCATGGGCCGGTTTCGCTAATTTTTTTAAAATAATTTTTTAAATTAAAAGTGTAAAATATCTTTTCTTTAATTGAGTCTGGGCCTAAGTTGTCCAAGCTCAGGCCTGTCCAAGACCTAACTTTTTTAAGCAAAACGATGTTGGATCTCAAATCGGTTTGAGCTTGATTTGACCCATAAGTCAGCCCATTAAAAACACTTGAATTTAAGCCGACAGGCCAGCCCATTGCCATCCCTAGCCAAGAGCATGTTGTTAACTGATTTTATTGAGCTTCGCCCTAATCCTCCTTCCTCCTTAGTGGTGCATACTTTGTCCATTTTACCTTGGCATGTGATGATTTATGTGGACCCCTTGACCACAAGAAGTTGTTCTTAATGATTTTTGAATTGTCTTGATCCTACTATGAGGGAGGCAAAGGGGGGAACAACACTAGTGCACATGAATATTGCTTAGGATAGAAGATATTATTTGCAATCTTCTAGCATATGAAAGGTTTTTGTTGTTCCAACTCCTCCTTTGGATAACATCAAGCTTCCTATATTTTCCAAATGCTCAACTTGGGTGGAAGAAAAATGCAGCTCTTTTCCAAGTTGTATTTTAGGCTTGACATGTCCCCAAAATTGCTTCCATATGCAATCTTATAGCACTTTCGTCAACTCCACACAATAATATAACATCATCAACAAAGGATAAATGATTAATCATTACCTTATGGCATTCATTGTAGTAGGTGAAGCTACCCCTTCCTCTAAATATTAATTGAAGGAACTCTATGTAAATTGTGAACAGGTGGGGAGAAATAAGGTCCCCTTAACTTAATCCCTTTTCTCCCTTGAATGTTTGAGTAGTTTCTCCATTAACAAAAATGCTAAACAAAGTGGTTGTTATCCATATTTTGATCCATTTGATGAAGAGTAGAGAATATCCCATGACTTCCATTGCCTCGAGAACAAAGCTCCAAGCCACTAAGTTGAATGCTTTATGAATATCAACTTTTGTTGTGCAGCTCTCAGCAACTTTGCTCCTGTGATAATCCTTGACTAGCTCTCATAGTAGAAGTATATTGTCCCCAATGCTCCTCCCTTGAATGAAGGTTGTTGGGCTTTGATTAATGATGGAATTGAGCGTGCCTTTCAATATCTGTGCATAACGCAAAAACCTAGAATTTCATATAAAATAGACATTTCAGAGGCAATTGAGGGGTGAAGCGGTAGGCATCGCTATGAAGAGTGCAGAGGCAATTTCAAAGGCAATTTGGAGCTTAAGGAGAGGGAGACACAGAGTTTTTATCGACAGATCCTTCAGAACACAAAATCAAACATCTACATCATCAGAATACTCGATAGAGAACAACCAGGAAGATTTAGGGTGTGGTTGTTTGGGGGGAATGGGAAAAAAAGTATGGGTATGGAATGAAAAGTGTTGTTTGGTGCAAGCCTATGATTGAAGAGCCAATAATTTCATTCCCTGCTATTGGGCAATACTCCATTCCTCTGGTCATTGCTCATGCAATTTAGAGCAAGTTTTTCCCACTACTGTCTCCGGCCTTTACTTTGCAATAACAGATATTGTTTCCTCTTAAGCTTTTCTTCTACCTACGTTTCTCTTAATTAATTAATAAAAATAATTAATCAACATAAAATTTAATTAATTAATTCAAATAATTAATTAATTAAATTATAATTAATTAATTAAATTATAATTAATTACATGATTAATTGAAATCATTAAAATATATTAATTAGTTAATTACAATGTAATTAATTAAAATATTATTCATTAATTACTTAAAATATAACTTCCTTTGTATTATCAGATGAATGTAAATTGTATTAAACTATGTTACTTGATTTTACTGTAGTAATGAAATGGTAGATATT
>JANZLF010000004.1:21377531-21391115 GCA_026546835.1 Erythroxylum foetidum | reverse complement strand
AATCCCTAAAGAAAAAACCAAGAATATTCCAATGATATAAAATATATGTAAAAATACCTCAAGTAATTAGGAAAGTACACTGCATTAACTTGATAAGTCAATTTCTATTACAAATAAATAAATAAATATTTATTTTTAAATAATTTTTCGGGTACTCACGGGTACCCGCGGGTTGGACCCGACCCACCGGCAAAATAAACGGGTGGGTCGGGTATGGGTAAATATAAAACGGGTAAAAAAATACCCATACCCGGACTGTTAGGGCGGGTACGGGCAGGTAAACGGGTGACCCGCCCGTTTTGCCAGGTCTATCAATGAACTCTAAGTTCATGTAAGGGCATATAACATTAAAAATCACGGACATATATACCCAAAAGGATTTTAAATACATCTTTGAACTCATATAGAATCATGTTTATATTAATATACAGTAGTATTTTCAAATACAGAATAATACAAAAGGGCTCAGAGAATCCAGTGTTACAAAAAGAGGTGCTAAGGAAGGGGTAGAGGGTGAGGGTATTTCACAATAACCACCCTAATAGTTGGCACTGCACATGCTATGCTTCTCACACATTCCATGTTGCATTTCATAACATGAACTCATAGCTTGCAATTTGAGTGGCTAAGGTCAAAGCCTTATAGTGAGAGTCAAAGCATTGACTGTGATGTGTTAGACTAGATCAAACTTGTTTAAGGAGTTCAAGAATTGATTAGTGTTGGTGGATTTGTATGCTTTCCAGTCAGATTTATAGAGAAGACATTATGTAATAATATCAATCATAAGTGGTCGTATAATTTAGTGAGGTCTAATCTGTGATGAAATATGTGTACACATTAATTAGTCAAACGATTAGCAAGGGACGTGACAACATCGAAGTGGTAGAGAAGGTAAATATGATCTAACTCTATAGCATGATAGAGAAGGTTTCCATCCACCTCGAGGGAACCTTAGCTTCGTCCTTTAAGCATCAAGTCTTTAATACCAGAGCGAAAGCCATATGAGAAGGGCTATATGTGATTAGAGTGAGGCAAGGCATGAGACTACTAAAGCATTTACCTTGAAAGACACTGGGCAATAAATATGCCCATCACTCTCAAGATATTGATAGCAATAGGGATAGTCTAGAGGAGGCTATGTTATTAGGGATAAGTTTACATCCTAGTGAGAGTTAAGGAGCTTGTAATTGTAGATAGAGTAGAATGGGATGACCACAATATACGAGAGTAGTAGCTTAGATATAATCCTTCACAACAACCTAAGTAGCATCTAAGAATTAGGATAACTCCTCGAATAGTGCATAATCCCCTAGTAGGCCTTCTACACCTTTGCATTGAGACCATTTGAATATATTCTAGGAGTGCAATATACCATTTAAGAGGGATAGTGGGATCTAGTGAAACCTGTAGCATGGTTAGAGGCATATGATCGATGGATGGAGGAGGTACTTATAGTCTAATACGAATCGTAGGACATCAAAGAGTTATGGTGTGAGTTCACACTACATCAATATTGAATCCTCGTTAACTAAATGTTCCATCTACTATAGAGGTTGTTTTCAAAGATACTTAAGGCCTGCTCACTCCTATTATAATAATAGATCTCCATATAGAGGTAGATCATGAAGAAAAAACTTTGATAGGGGCATTTTTATTTATTTTTGTTTAATTTTTATTTTTCATATATTGCTTATATTTTATTTTTTCTAATAGTTAGTGGGGATTAGCCCTGCTAAACTACCATTACATTTTTTGTTTCTTTTATTTTTTCATTATTCATATACTAAACCATTGTTTCTTTTCGTAGATATAGTTAAATAGTGTTTATTATATTTTACTTTTATTTTGTTTAATTTTATTTTGTAAGGAAGATAACAGATGGAGATCACTTCACAAATACAAAATTCTAGGTAATGAAATGAGAAAACTATATAAAACTTTTCTATTATTTTTATAACTTTTTCTATATAATAGGGACAATTTACATCTTTAAATATGGGGAAGGGGTATAATGTTTTCTATTATGGAATTAATTATGACTCAAGCATATTTTAATTTTAATTAATTCTTCTTTATAAAGATGTCTAGTTTGTGAATTCTCATATTAAAGCATTTTGAATTGTTGTGAATTATGGAGTTAAGTTAGAATATGAAAGGATGAAAGAATGATTAGATTGATTTTTACAAGTTAAGTTATGAATGCATGTTTTGATTATTGATTGGGATGAAAGTGCCCAGAATTTTGCACATAAGAGCCTAAATTGTGAGATTAAGCCTAGGAGCATTTATTATCATTATACTATGTTTTATTTTCTTTTTTCATGTTAATATCGTGCACAGTTTGATGATTTTAGAACTTACTTTTAATATGCATATTGAAACTACCATTTTAAAATTAGAGGCATTAAGATGAACAAGGCACCTAGATTACACCTTCATTGAGCCTTTTTCTTTATATTTTACTTTACCCTATTTTATCCCTTTGGTGCACCCAATTTTGAGCCTCAACCTTTTACTTTAGATTGTGTTGACTATGCTACAAGCTGAGAGTCATTTTTGTTTATTAGCATTATATTTATTTTTTCACCCTGAAGGATCGTATTTACTTTATTGGATAAGTATTTGATTAGGTAAAGAAGTATCAATAATAAGGAAAGTTGAGAGCTTATATATCTAAAGTTATATTTTCTCATATGTTACTTATTAATATTTTATACATTCTCCTTTTATATCCAATAAATAAATGAAATAATATAAAATAAAGTGTTTTATAGTGTTGAAAATATGAGGAGAAGTAAAAGATATATGATGTCTTTTACACCTTACTTACATTCTATGTAGAGATTTGAGTTTGGATGAATCAAATTTTTGTATGATCTTATTTCTGCAATTTCCTTCATATTAATTAACCCAAAATCGTTCACCATATCTTACCTAAACATCATTACACCTTGGCTTAAAGACCTTTTTGGCTTTTGCCTCTAATATATTTTATGGATGTGGAAATATGATATGTTAAGAAGCCTATGGTTAAGAATCCTTATATGTATTAATATAAGAGTTTCATTGATGATCACCCTAAAAACTTTGATTGAATTAAGAAAATATTTTGTGTAAGGGTGTTAAATCCTATGGAACTTGAATTCAGAAGGGTTATCAAAATATTATTTATTGTTTTGGCTTATGAAAAATATATTATATGATTGTTTGATTCTAATTGTATTTTGATTCAATTATTAAAGCATGACATTTGAAATGTTAATATATAGGTTTAGATGAAGAAAAGGGGGATACTGAGGAAAGTTGATGAATAGGAATGATTACTTGCTTGAGGAAAAGCAAATGCTTGGGTGTGGAGAAGTTGACAAGTAGTGTTTAGTCATATTTTTAGCTTATATTTAATGTATTTTGCTTATTTATTTGATTGTTTTTATTGAATTTGGTACTTTAGTTGTTCATATTTTATTTATAGGTCTAATTAACTCATTTGGAGAAAAAAATGAATGAATTTAAACAAATTTGGATCAAATTGGAGTTGTTTTGATTGAGTTATAAAGTGCATGAAAATATACATGGTTATGATGGAGAGGTTGGAGGCATGTTGAGTATTTCTTATTGAACACATCCATGTTGAATAATGAGAAGGCCATATGTTAACTTCAGATAATTTGTGTCTTAATTTGAAGAACATAGTCATCCAGACACCTATATATCTCATTAGACTAGAATTTTGAATTTAAAAAGATAAGATTGAGTTACAGACGGAGGAGGAGGCCAAGGAAAATTTAAGGAAAACCCATAGAACGACACAAAGAAAGAGAAACAACCAAGGAAACCCCTTTGGAGTAGACTTTGATTAATTTAGATTGAAGTTTTCAAAAATTTTAGGGATTTTAATCTTGTTATCTTTGAATTTTAGCTTTTTCTATAGTTTTTGTGACATCCTAATACCCCCTAGGATATACGGACACACACAAAACTGACCTAGACAATCCAACAATTCCTAAAGGTAAGGTAAACATACATCACATTTTGTATTCTAAGGTGGTTTACATAAATCACAGATATATTTATACATTAAAAAAAACCATCACAAGTTAAGATTGGTACAGGCCATTCATATATGCTATAAAATTCCTTCTTAATATTTATGAATACAAAACAATGTTTAGATACAAAATCTTCCAAAAGGTTACTTGTCCTTTTTTGGTCACTACAGTTGTCCCAACCTTAACATTGTTTAACAAGACCTACAAGGAGGAAAAACCACCGTGCCAAGCATATAGCTTAGTGGGAAATAATGATGCAAGATGTCACCTAATATCTACATGCAAATGATTCATGACATTTAAGTGATGGAAAGTACATTATAAACTAAAACTCATGAAATATCTTAATACGTATGACAATATTTGAAATGAAATTAAGAGATTATTCATACTACTATTATAATTGAGTTTGATAAGCTTTAGTGACATCCAAAAAGTAAAAGTTATGGGTGAGGAAAATTCATGTTTGGGCTAAGCACACAGTGGGTTTAAAAATAGACAACCTAAGCTTCAATCATATAGAAAATGTTCAACTTAGGTTTTAAAGTCTTCTAGAAATTTATTCTCGTATTTCTAAATTTTCTAATGGAATAAATTTCATGCAATATTGGTTAATTATTCTTGGATTTACACCGAAAACACTACAGGATGATTGGAAATAGGGATAACAGTCAGAACTCAACTTCAAAAATCATAGAGGTAGAATCAAATTTCAGTTCCTTCATGAAAGTTTTAGATATATGTCGCTAGTTTAATCTCCAATTGTAATTATCCAATTTGGAGGTATAAATTCCCATATATGGTTAAATTACAAAAGTCTATTTAATGGAACTTATCCAACCAGCAAGGTACACATCCTAAATTAACTAACTTTGGTCTTATCATGCAGAAGAAACACAAAAACACATCTAATTTAACCAAAAACATCACAATTGCTTATATAATACTTCTTTTATCAATTCTCCTCATATCATGCTCATAAATCCAAGAAAACATATAAAAAATTTCCCATACCTCTTGAAGAAGTGATCAAAACCCTTTTTCTTCACTCCACTTGCTTCCCTTTGCCTTTTCCTTTGGTCTCCTCCTCCTCTACAAATAACACACCCATTAAAATCTCATCTTCAATAATTAAATACACGTAACAAAACCGTAGATGAAGAGAAAACCACTAACTTTCACCTTGATTTCCACCTAAGGTTAGCTTGATTCCTTACATGCAAAATGGTGTGATAAAGAAGATGGAATGGAGAGAAAATGAGGATAAGCAAATTTTGAATTGAAAACCCTAATTGCACGTCCCTCACTCCTCTCTTACATATCCATCTCATGCCACGCATGTCTCAATCCTATTAGACACACATGCTTTAATCCTATTGGTCACACATGCTTTAATCCTATTGGTCACACATGCCTTAATCCTATTAGTGACACATGCTTTAATCCTATCGGTCGCACATGCTTTAATTCAATTGGTCCATGTGTTGACTTTACATTGCACATTTTTTCCTTTCTTTAATTCTCACATTGGTATACAATCTCATCAGTTATTTTCATTCTCATCTATATTTCACATCTAAGTATGTATATCCATGTAGAAATGAACAAATTACCCATTTACCCATGTCTTTTACATTCAGACCCTTATATCTCTTATTATGATTAGATGTACTTAATTCTTTATGTTTACTACTTAATAAACCCTAGACATGATATAATTCTTCGAGGGTATATGTTAGGGCCTTACATTTCTCTCCTCTTAAAAGAATTTCATTCTCTTACTATACTTAGATGCACTTAATTCTTTACGTTCACTACTTAATACACCCTAGACATGTTATAGTTCTTCAAGGGTATATGTTGGGGCCTTACATTTCTCTCCCCTTAAAAGAATTTCATTATCAAAATTCATACATATATTGAATAGCTATAGGTATTGAGTCCTCATCTTCAATTCAAGTTGCCATATTCCTTCCTCAAGTCTATGATGTTGCTAAAGTACTTTCATTAGGGGTATTTGTTTATTTCTGAGTTGTCAAACTTCTCTAGCCAAGATAGGCATAGGTTTTCCTCATAAGAAAAATCTGGTTGTACTTGAATTTCTTACCCAGGATCCTTGTGTATATCATCAGACTGATATCTTCTCAACATAAAAATGTGAAACACATCACGCAATTTGGCCAATTCTTTAGGGAGAACTAACTTATAAGTTAGTGGTTTGATTCTCTGAAGAATTTGATAGGGACCAATGTAGCATGGATTGAGCTTACGTTTCTTTGTAAATCGAAGTATTTTTTCCATGGTGATACTTTCATAAATACCTTATCCCCTACTTGGTACTCAACATCTTTCCTTTTTAAATCAACATAGGAATTTTTCCTATTAGCGTCGAATTTTAATCTCTATTTAATAATTTGAACTTTTTCTTAAGTATCTTTTACAATATCAGGCTCGATCATCTTGTTTTCACTTAAATCAGTCCAACAAATCAAAGTTCTACACTTCCTACCATATACTGCTTCATAAGGCGCCATATTGTTGTTATAAGCAAACTTCATCATAGAAAGATATTTATCCCAACTTCCAGTGAATTCTAACACACAACCCCAAATCATAACTTTCAACTCCTAAATAACTTGTTCAGATTATCCATCTATTTATGGATGGATACCAAACTAAAAGTAAATTAGGAACCCAGAGTCATTTGCAAAATTTTATAGAATCTCGAAGTAAATCAAGGATCACGATCAGAAATAATAGACAATGGTACCCTATACAATCTCACTATCTCATTCATATATATATTATCCAGGTTAGCCTTTGGATAGTCAGGATGAACTAGTATAATATGAATAGACTTGGTGAACATACCACAATCACCCATACAACATTGTGCTTCCTTTGGGTAAGTAGAAGCCTATTCACAAAATCCATGGTAATGTTATCCCATTTTCATTGAAGAATCCTAATAGGATTCATTAAAACAGATAGAACTTGATGCTTAGCTTTAACCTACTGACATGTCAGATATTTGGATATATAATGTACAACATCTCATTTCATACCAGACCATTAGTAGTGCTGCTTTAGCTCTTGATACATTTTATTTCCACCAAGATGCATTGTGAAGACAATATTATGGGACTCATACAATAACTTCTTCTTTAATTTTTCACTAGTTGGTACACACATCCTATCTTTGTAATACAGCTCACCATCTCCTTTCAAAGAAAAGTCAAAATTGTTTACCTTCCTGAGATGCCAAGATAAGTTTTTGCAACTTATCATCAACTTTCTAAACATCAATGATCTCTTATCTCAAAGTATGTCTAGCTTTAAATTGAGCTATTGAAGCCCCATCAGGTGCAATTCCCCACTTACCCTGTTGCATTGGCATTGTCAAATGGTCTTCCGACTTAAGACATCAGTTACCACATTAGCCTTACCAGGATGATAGTCCATAATACGGTTATAATATTTAAATAGTTCTAACCAACATCGTTGTCTTAGATTAAGTTCTTTCTGAGTAAGCAAGTATTTCAGACTTTTATGATTAGTGAAAATCTTGCACCTTTCACCATACAAGTAGTTTTGCAAAATTTTCAAAGAAAACACTACTGTTTCAAGTTCAAGATCAGGTGTAGGATAGTTTTGTATGTGTGGCTACAGTTACCTAGAGGCATTTGCAACCACCTTATCATCCTGCATCAAATCAAAACCTAAAACATTTCTAGATGCATCACTAAACATAATATATTCCTTATTAGAAGTGGGTTAAGCCAATACAGGAGCTTCGATAAGCATTCTTTTTTAGCTAATCAAAGCTAGCTTAACATCTAGCATACCATTCAAATTTCACTCCTTTTCATATTAGTTTAGTCAAAGGAGATATATCACCGAAAACCCCTTTACAAATCGACAATAGTAACTGGAAAAACCTAGAAAACTTCTCACTTTAGTCACATTTTATAGTGGTTTCCAATTAATAATTGCTTCAATCTTACTAGGATCAACTCTAATTCTTTGAGAAGAGATAATGTGTCCCAAAAGGATGCTTCCTTAAGCTAGAAATCACATTTGTTTAGCTTGGCATACAACTATTTTTCTTGTACAGTCTGTAACACAATTTATAGATGCTGAGAATAATCTTGCTCATTTTTAGAATAAACTAGAATATCATCAATGAATACCACAACAAACTGGTCTAAATAGTTCCTAAACACCCTATTCATCAGATCTATGAATGTATTAGGTGTATGAGTTAGCCTAAATGACATCACTAAGAGTTCATAGTGTCCATACCGAGTTCTGAATGCAGTATTTGGAACATCCATACCCTTTACCCGAGATGATAATATCTTGATCACAAATTTGTCTTTGAAAATAGCCATGCACCTTTTAACTGATCAAACAAATCTTTTATCCTTAGCAATAGATACTTATTCTTCACCGTAACCTTGTTCAATTGGCTTTAATCAATGCACCTTCATACCATCTTTCTTTTTAACAAATAGAACCAATGCTCCCTAAGGTGAGATACTGGGTTTAATAAATCCCTTATCTAGTAGCTCCTACAACTGAACTTTTAACTCCTTTAATTTAGTAGAGCTATCATATATGGTGTTCTAGATATAGAACCAGTGCCAGGCACAATCTCAATAGATAGCTCCACTTTCCTTTCAAGAGGAAGCCCAGATAGTTCTTCAGGAAAACATCTAAAAATTCATTCATTGTCAGAATGTCTTGTTGTTGTACACTTTCCTTTTTAGAATTAAGAACAAAAGCCCAATGAGCTTCTTATCCCTTCTTAAGAAACCTTAAGACCTGCATAGCAGAAATCACACCAGTCAGAGGACTAGTGTGGATTCCATACAATATTTTTTTCAGTTTGATTGGGTTTGTTAAGCACAATGGTCTTAGTTTTACAATTAAAAACTGGTTGATGCTCGGATAATCAAGTTATACCCAAAATTATATCAAATTCATGAAAAGGCAATTCAATTAGATATGCTATAAACTCATTACCTTGGATCAAAATAGGGCAATTTCTATAAACCTTGTTAACTAACACACCATTACCTAGAGGATTGGCTGCATAAATATCATAATTTAACCAATATATAGGCATCTTTTTATCAAGAAATTCTCCAACACAAATATAAGAATGGGTAGATCTAGGATCAATCAAAGCTTGCATTTCAAAGTCAGGGAGAGAAACAGTACCCATAATGATCTCAGGTGTGTCCTAGTCCTTGTGAGTCTTTATAGCATAAGGCCGAGGTGTAGTAGAAGGTGCCATAGGTCAGTCAACAATTTTAAAGTAGTACTCAGATTAGGTCTAAACTGGGCAAATCCTTTTAAACCCCAACCACGTCCTCTATTTTCTGTAGGTGCATTAGAAGCTTCACTACTAGTTTGTGACACCTGAAACTAATTCACAGGAAAATTTGCCACAAAATGATCAGTGCTATCACATAAAAAATATGCACTTGTAGTCCTCCTACAAGTACCCCAATGATATCTGGAGCGATGAGGAAACTTTGATGTACAGGAGCCTCGGCTCATAAAGGAACCCATACCAAAATCAGTTGATGGGGGAAAGCTTTATCACCTTCCTCTAGCTATAGATCTTTGGGTGGATTCCTGTGCAGTGAAAGCACCTTCACGACTTCTCTTACTCGAGGATTGACCTCTTCTAGCAAAACCCTCCGCTAAGCTTTCTCTCTCTTAACTATCTCTTGCTTCTCTATTTTTATAACAACTTGAATCAGCTGATGATAATTCACTTGCTACAGAAGAGTGAATGTTGCAATATACTCTTTAATTAATTAATTCAAGTCATCTTTAAACTGATGACACCGAAAAGCCTCATTAAGCAGAGGTAAGGTGTATATTTGTTGAGTCGACTTAATTCTCTTTCATATTAGGCTTAAGAACTATTTCCATTGCTCATTTTTATATGTCGTCGTAACATATTTCTCTTTAAACTCATGGGAAAAGAAATCCCAGGTCAGAGTTTCAGGTAGCTGGGGATATCTCAAAACAATTTTCTACCATTCATAGGCCTCTCTTTGAAGAAGGGATACACCCTAATACTCCCTAAGAGGATTAAAAATGCACACAAAACAGACCTAGACAATCCAATAATTCCTAGGGCTAAGGCAAACATACATCACATTTTATATTTCAAGGTGGTTTCTACAAGTCACATATTACAATTATCATATCTATACAAAAAAATTCCATTATAAGTTATGATTAGTATAGGGCATTCATATTTGCACCTTTTTAATATTTATAAATACAACACAATGTTTATATACTAAATCTTCCAAAAGGTTACTCATTCTTCTTTAGCCATTGCAGTTGTCCCAACCTTAACCCTATTTATCAAGACCTACATAGAAGAAAAACCACCGTGTTAAGCATATAGCTTAGTTGGGAATAATGATGCAAGATGGCAACTACTCACAGCAGTCGCCTAATATCCATACACAAATGATTCATGCCATTTAAGTGATGGAAAATACATTATAAAATAAAACTCATAAATATTTTAATACACATAACAATATTCAAAATGAAATTTCGAGATTATTCAGAATATAATTTTGCATCAAATCAGAAAAAATATCAAAACATATAAATAATTGCCTGTTAATTTCTTCAGATCTGGCTAATGAGAATATAATAGAAGATACCTATGATTGGTGTCTACAGAAGAGCCAATAGCCTCTAAAATAGAAGAGACATAAGTCTCTAAAACAAAAGACACCATAATGTCTCAGAAACAAAAGCATTTCCAGATCCTTTTAGGCAAGTTAAAGCCAAGCATCAAAACACTATAATTACATTTCAGAGTCAAATTAAAGAGCAACAATTCATAACATACAAATTCATTCCATTTTGCTTACATCATAATTTGAAAATGTTTATCATCCCTAATCGTATTTAATATGCTTTATGATCACACTCCTATTCAATAATACATCAATGAAAGCATTAAAGTATATAGACAATACATGCATAATGAATCTCATATTACTGTTATAATTGGGTTTGCTAAGCGTCAGTGACATCCAAAATGAAAAGGTTTAAATAAAGTTCAGTAGCATACTGGTAAGGAAAATTCACGTTTGGGTTAAGCACATGGTGGGTCTAAAAAGAGACAACCTAAATAGTCCAGTAGCAAATTACACAACAGTCTCCATTTGTTTCGAAACTTTCACATAGACAACATTGAACTTAGGTTTTCATGGGGTTTCTCCATTATTCATATAATTCCGTATTTTCAAAAGTGTAAAAAAATATGTTTATATTTTATAATGGCATAATTTTCATCCAATTTGGTTAATTATTTTGGGAGTTATACCCGAAACACTATATCATGTTTGAAGATAGGGATGGTAGTCATAATTCAAAAATCATAGAGGTAGAATCAAAATTCGGCTCGTTCATGAAAGTTTAGACCTATGTCTCTCGTTTAATATCCAATTGGAATTTATGCAATTTTGAGCTGTAAAGGACAATATATGGACAAATTATAGAAATATCTTCAGTAGAACCTATCTAGCTAGTGAGGTACACATCCCAAATCAACTAACTTTGGTCTTATCATGCAAGAGTAATGCAAAAACACATCCAATTTAGAAAAACATCCCATTTGCTTATGAAATACCTCTTTTATCAATTCCCCCCACATCACGTTCATAAATTCAAGTAAACATATCAAAAATTCCCATACCTCTTAAAGAAGTGATCAAAACTCTTTTTCTTCACTCCATTTGCCTCCCTTTGCCTTTGCCTTTGGTCTTCTCCATCTCTACACATAACACACCCATTCAAAACTCATCTTTAATAATTACATACACATAACAAAACCCTAGATGAAGAGAAAATCGCCAAATTTTACCTTGATTTCCACATAAGGTTAGCTTGATTACTTATATGCAAAATGGTGTGATGAAGAAGATGGAATGTAGAGAAAATGAGGATAAGCAAATTTTGCATTCAAACCCTAAATGCATGTCCCTCACTCCTCTCTTACATGCTCATCTTATGCCACATATGTGTCACTTGTTGGACCCCGATTCTAGAGCTCAAATTTGATGTCATACGAACGTGAGCAAACATATTTTTTCAACTTCAGAACAAATTATGGAAAACTTCAAACTGGAATCACAATTTGACTTCTTTAGAACATCTGTTTCCCATTATACTATTCCAACATATTCCCTCACTTTCCTTCAATCAATCCTTTTTCAATTTAATTTGTAAGGTCGATAATTTTTGTGAAAGATAGCACATTGTGTTAGGAACCTATTGTCTTAAGGATCACTTCGTTTAGAGGTCAGATAACAAAGATTAGCCGAAGGAATCAAACAAGGTTCCGTCCTCAATCATATTGAACCTGTTCGGGATAAATGGCATAACTTGCCCTAGAGATATTGGATTAAGGTCATTTTTAGAGGGTTCAAAAGAGGAATTCAATATCTAAAACTTTCATGAATACATTGAAGTGAGATTTCAGAATTGGACTAGATGATACAAGATGAACAGTGACTAGAAGAAGGTTATGAACAGTACACAGAAGATATCTTGCAATTAACATAACTTTCTCTAGAGACATAAGATTAAGGTAATTCTTAGAGGGTTCGAAAGAGGAAGTCAACATCTACAACTTTCATGCAGACATCAAATTGATATTTTGTCATCTAAAGGGTCAGAATTGGACCAGACGATACAAGATGAACAATAACTAGAAGAAGGTTGCGAACAATACACAGAAGGTATTTTGCAATTAGCATAACTTTCTCTAAGGAGTAAGATTTTGTCATGTAAAGGGTCAAAATTGGACCAGATGATAAAAGATGAACATTGACCAGAGGAAGGTTATGAACAGTACACAGGAGATATCTTGCAATTAGCATAACTTTCTCTAGAGATTTCGGATCAAGGTCATTATTAGATGATGCGAAAGAGGAATTTAGGATATACAACTTTTATGAAGACCTTGAAGATAGATTCTGTCATCTATAGGTCAAAATTAGACCAGAAGATGTAAGATGAATAGTGCATAGAGGATACAGTCTATACTCCTAAGCATCTCCACTTATAAGAATCATAACTTTTGATTCCGATTTCCAAAATTTCACAGTATATACCGTTGGAAAGTTAGAAGGATAAGCTACAATTTTCTAGGAGACAACATTGCCTAATTCAGCCTATATTAATCCAGATTTTTCAATGAACTCAAAATACAAATTTTTCCCTATGGAAGACTAGAAATTTTGCACTGTGCAAACTTGGAATGTCCTGAGCATAACCATTCAGCTACCAAATTGACTTCATTAAACTCTCAAATATCAACTCATCCCTGTCATTACATTCAACTACATTTGATCAGTCATAATTCCTATCTTTCTTTTCATAACATCTCACTTATGTATATATATATATATACATATATATGTATATGTATATATACATATACATATATATGTATATGTATATATACATATACATATATATGTAT
>JANZLF010000004.1:21364251-21376066 GCA_026546835.1 Erythroxylum foetidum | reverse complement strand
TGAGTATTTTAAGCATTTTTGTATCGATAATCGCTAAGTGAAAATAATTAAAAATATCCACAATTAAGCACATATCACCCTCCATTCAATAATTATCTCAAACTTTAATGATTTGTATATATATATTGTCTCCAAACTTTCAAAGCAATCATTAATATAACAGCTCTAAATCATGTATCGAATAGTCAAGTCATAAGACTTTAGTTGTCTCCCTACATATGAAATCACTTCATTATGCTGCATTGGATTTTATCCAAATCTCTTATACAACATCATTGTATACTATAAAATATTCAAATCCATATGATATAATTAATATCAATATGATTCCTCAAAATTCTCTTTACTTTTATTACCCATCTGTTTTACATGTTTTTCTTCAAGTATTCAACTAGTCTTCTTAACTTTTTGAAGATATTTAATATATCATCAAATTTTGCTTAGATCACTTTAATCTTCAATACCACAGTATTGTCGTGGCAATTGTTAATTCAAACAATTATTATCAAACTCTATGTGCCCCCTGATTAGTTCTCATAATTCCTTAAATAACTAATTCCTCATTGAGGTAACATTGTCTCACATTATTTTCAATTTCCCAATTGACTTCCTTTCTCAAATGATCTTCTCCATTCTTTTAATTTCCTCATACCTCACATTGACTTATTCTAATGTTTGCTCATCATACTAGTTTCTCCACATATTTTAATTTATTTGCAAACTTAACTTCCTGTGGTTGTAATACATTCATCAAGTCAAATTTGTATATCTGAACATATTTACACATAATATAACATGGACTTATATACTCCTCATAGTAGCAATTAATGTCTCCTCAAATTTAGGAATCCAATCATATAGTTAGATACTTTACATCAAACAAAAACACATATATTCTTAGTAATATATTCTACCTCTTATGCTTAAGTCTCCAATAAGGATATGACTCCAATATTTACTTTGGAATCATTACGTATTCATTTCCAATTTCTTCTTTCATTGATCATTCTTAACATAAACTATCTGATCTGCTTAATCTAATTCAGTGAAATTCTTCTTAAAAAGAAGATTTCTTGCTACTATCATCTATACTGTTCATGCAATCTTTATCAATCATCTGCTATCATCATCGCATTATCAACCATTCTTAATGCCTTAGGAAGATCAATTCCTATCGTTCTTACACAGTCATAACATTCTAGTTACCCAAACCTTAAAGAAGCAATAAACCTAACTACTGCTGCATACCAATTTATATCTTACACAATTGATACTTTGACCTCCATTGATCTTAGACAATATTTTTCTCTTTATCTTTGAATTCGTTTCCCATTGTAACATCATCAACAATGTCAATTCCACTAATATCTTCTTATACCGATTCATAACTCTTATCACCGCAATCAAATAATCATTCTAACTTTCAAGTTTGACCTTTCAATTCCACTTTGCTTGTACACCTTAAATCTGGTCATTTCCACCTATGTCTCTATTTCTTCTCATTAAATTCATGAAAATATTTTCAAATCCATATTGATGCAAGTACATATCCACAACAAAATTTCTTCACCACATTCACTGACGTAACCACAAGTATTACATCTATGTCTAACATATCAAACTACGTATATCCACAAACTTTCATTTCTTACATTCTGCCAGATCATCATTCTTTTCTTTTACTATTTCTATTAGCTCAAACTGTTAACAAATGCTCATAAGTGTGACTTATACACATGCAACTCAGACTAAGGATCAAGTACTACTGTCTGCTATGACATGACTAAAATGCATATAACCTGACATGTATTTCAAAAATGCCCATGTAAGATCTCAATTTTAGGCTCCGATACCACAACTGATGGACCCTGATTCTGGAGCCCAACTCTGATGTCATACGAATGTAAGCAAACACATCTTTTCAAATTCAAAATGGATTTTGGAAAACCTCAAACTAGAATCAAAATTTGACTTCTTTAGAACATCTGTTTCCCATTGTCTTAAGTTTCTAATGAATACCCAAATTTCATCCAGAAATCGAATATCTTAGAGACTGAATCAAAATTTGACTTCTTCATATAAATTGTAAATCTATGTCTCTGGTTTACTCCACATTGAAAATAATCTCATTTGGAACCCCATAGATCCAGATATATTCAAAATACCGAAGCATGTTTAGTAAAATAACACCAGTTCATACTATTCCAACAAATTCCCTCACTTTCCTTCAATCAAACCTTTTTCAATTTAATTTTTAATGCTGATAATTTTTGTGAAAGATAGCACAATGTGTTAGGAATCCATTATCTCAAGGATCACTTGTTTAGAGGTCGGATAACAAAGATTGGGCCGAAAGAATCAAACAAGGTTCCGTCCTCAATCATATTGAACCTGTTCGGGACAAATGACATAACGTGCTCTAGAGATATCAGATTAAGGTCATTATTAGAGAGTTTGAAAGAGGAATTTAATATCTACAACTTTTATGAAGACATCAAAGTGAGATTTTGTCATATCAAGGGTCAAAATTAGACCAGACAATACAAGATGAACAGTGACTAGAAGAGGGTTACGAACAGTACACTAAAGATATCTTGCAATTGGTATAAATTTCTCTAGAGACATTAGATTAAGGTCATTCTTAGAGGGTTAGAAGGAGGACTTCAGTATATATAACTTTTATAAAAACATCAAAGTGAGATTTTGTCATCTAAAGGGTTAGAATTGGACCAGACGATACATAATAAACAGTGACCAGAAGAAGGTTATAAACAGTACACAGAAGATATCTTGTAATTCGTATAACTTTCTCTAAAAACATCAGGTCAAGGTCATTCTTAGAGTGTTAGAAAGAGGACTTCACAATCTAGGTCAAAATTGGACCAGACGATACAAGATGAATAATGAACAGAAGAAGGTTATGAATAGTACACAAAAGATGTCTTGCAATTGGCATAACTTTCTCTAGAGATTTTGGATCAAGGTCACTCGTTGATGATTCAAAAGAGGACTTCAGGATATACAAATTTCATGAAGACTTGAAGATTTTATCACCTATAGGGTCAAAATTGGACAAGAAGATGTAAGATAAAAAGTGTACAGAAGATATAGTCTATACTCATGAGCATCTCCACTTATAAGGATCATCACTTTTGATTCCAATGTCTAAAATTTCATACTATATACCGTTGGAAAGCTAGAAGGATAAGCTACAACTTTCTAAGAGACAACGTTGCCTAATTCAGCCTAGATTAATCCATATTTTCTTTTGAACTTAGAACACAAATTTCCCCCTATGGAAGACTTGAAATTTTACACTGTGCAAACTTGGAATGTCCTGAGCATAACCATTCAGCTACATTAAACTCTCAAATCTCAACTCATCTGTCTCATTACATTCAACTACATTTGATCAGTCATAATTCCTGTCTTTCTTTTCCATAACATCTCACTTATGTATATATATATATAGATATGTATATATACATTTATATATCCACAATTTATGTTCAAAAACCATCTGCTTAAGCTGATAATCATCTCAATATTATCCATGCACAATTCATATTTCCTTAACATTAAAAGAATAAAGTTTTACAAATCTTTAATGACTTTTCAAACCTCAATACATCATCATCTCAAAGTCTCAAGTTACAAAGATTCTTAAACAAATAAACTTGGTATGCAATTAAAACATTGTACTTTCCCATAATCAACTCAAAATACAAAATAAGCAAATTTGGAGAAATTCTCTTAAGCTCTTGATCACTTGATATCTTAGGTATCACCTAAAGATGGGATGAAAAAGGAGGTGAGCTTGAAAGCTCGTGGGTAATAATTTATAACGAAACAATAAGCAAAATCTTTAAAAACATTCATTTGTCATAGAAAATTCTCATTGAGTTCATAAAACACATGTTTCACATCATGTAGTCAAATTCTCAAACTACAAAACCTGAATGTATCAAACTTGTTCACATATGATAAGCACAAAAGTACATCAGAATAGTTAGGGTGGATCCAAAACGGAACATACTACACATTTTTTATAAGGGTCCTGTGTAGCCGTGAACAAAACATACTAACCAATCCCACATTAGGGTTTTGCGTATTTGTGAACTTGTGGGAGTTCATGAAGGAACTCCATGCCACTAGTAGGTAGGCGGGAGAAGCTTTTTTTGTCAAAGTGAACTTGACTTAACTTTGGGAACTATCACAAACCCACATAATTATGTATTTCAAGTCTTGTAAACATATTGCCCAAAATGGCACTTTTCTGAATCTTGACTTGTCATAGACATTAGATATTTCCAAAACATGATTTTTTTTTTCAAAAAAGCACTTTTAAGCCTTTTCATAAATCATCAAACAATTTGTAGAACCTCACATTGAAATTTCTCAAATCATTCAAAAGTAATAAATGCAACACTTATGATGCAATTGAAATCATTAAACTTCTTTGATTCAAAGAAAACATTAATGGCTTATTTACTCTATTATAAACATGTACCCAACTTGATTTCCTTGCTTAAAGACTTGATCAACATGTCTCTACTCTTGCTTCTCTTACCTTTCTTGATTTCCTTTTTGATTCTTCACCAAATGAAGAGATCTTTGGCTCAAATGGAAGTTCTTATCTTCCTCTACCTTTTTATCTTCTTGAACTACTTCAAAATCTCTCTCAAAAGCTAAGAAATGAAGAAACCCTAGATCAAGTCTCTTCTTTTACCTCAACCACCAAAATCTCTCCTTTTTCTCTCTTTGATTTATTATTTCTCTTGTTTCTCTCCTATTTTCGTTTTTCCCTTCTTTAAGAAGAAGAAAACACTTCTTTCTTCCCATTTTACCTTTAATGATTGAGAAAGGTCTACCTTGCCCTTCCTTATAAGTTTAGGTCTTTTAACCTTATGTGTCTTGCCAAAAACACCCTTGAAAATTCTTATAACTGTAACACTTTAATTCAATCAACCTTTATCATATAATCTTTCTAACATCAATATAATAATTAACTCCACAAACTTTCATAAAGACCTCATAATTAATGTAAATCATAATTATTCATTAAGAAAAAAAATTTGGGGGCCAACATCAATCCTATTGGACACACATATTTTTATCTTATTGGTTACATATTTACCCATGTATTTTACATTTAGTACCATTACCATTATGTCTCTCAGCTTAGAAGCTCTTTATTCTTTATGTTCACTAGTTAATACACCCCAAACATGCTATAATGCTTAAAGGGTATATGTTGGAGTCTTTCAGTTTTGGTGTTTTTTTAGATATTATTGTAAGATAACTTCATTGTATACTAAGATTACATAGGCCCTAGGATGGATCTTGTATTAACTTTAATTTAATTTAATTTATTTTTTATTTTATTGAGTTCAATTATATGTTCGTATTTATTCTTAAATTAACGTTGTTAGTATGTTGATTCATGTAAGATTTCATGGAATTAAGATTAAGAAATCTAATGTATGAATATATATAACATAATTGAAAGGAGTTGTGATAGATGCATATTTGAATATTATTATGCACCCATATTAGATGTATTTTTCTTGATATTTTGTAGTTTTAATGTATTTTGGTACCTAATTCTCTCTAAGTGCGTTTTTAGGTTATAATTTCCTTCATGAACTAAAAAGAGAAGAACTCGAATGAGAATGTGACATA
The DNA here is from genome assembly GCA_026546835.1 of Erythroxylum foetidum. Taxonomy (NCBI): domain Eukaryota; kingdom Viridiplantae; phylum Streptophyta; class Magnoliopsida; order Malpighiales; family Erythroxylaceae; genus Erythroxylum; species Erythroxylum foetidum. The sequence goes on along the minus strand of JANZLF010000004.1, from coordinate 21,370,384 downwards.
AAATGAAGTTTTGGACCAATTTATAGGTATAAGGACGTGTATATGCCTGTGTAAGTCTTAGCGCCCATATAAAATCACAAGTTATGGAGTTTTTGAATATACACAATTTCTCTCATGCATGTGTAGCATACCATACATGCCCCAAAAACCCTAAATTTTACTATAAAAAGATATGAGTAAAGGAAAATAGAAAGGAGCTAATTTTTACATTAGATTTTTGACAAGAGAAACACAAAGAGGCAATGATAAAGATCTAAAGATGAGGAATACACAAAGTTAACATCAAAAGCGATATGATAGAAGGCTTCATCAAATCCAAACTTACAAGAAGATTCAATAGCATAGAAAGGGAGAATTAGAATTATGAACTCTTTGTTTTCTATTAGTTTTTTTTCTGCATGTTTGTATTTGATTTTGTTATCTATTATAGGTAACTAAACACTTTTAGTGTCTAGGTGTGATGATCCCTAGTTTGTGATAACAATATGCCTTAATCTTTTATTCAATCCAATTATTTGATTGATTTATCGTGATTTAATTATGTGTTTTACGCATGTTCCATAGATCTGGAATATTAGTGCATGTTTTGATTTCATATATTTGAGGTTGAAAAATTCTTTGTATAAATAGATCTACCATAATTGAAAGGAGTTTATTGCAAACCTAGTTATAGGTAGATAAATCCTCTATATTAGGTTTAAAGCTAATAGCAGAATTTACAAATTGATAAAGCAATCCTAGGAACTTTAACTAAGAAGATTTTAGTTAATTAACCTATAGATTCGTTATTAGTAATCTTAAGAGAGTTACTAAGATAAGGTTAGAATTTTCATGGTCCACTAATCAATAAAATAATTGCAATGATAAAAGGTTAATTATTTAGTGATCTTTAAGGGGGATTCATCACCTAGACAATAATCTTTGATATTGATTTTTCTAAGTAATTTCCTTGTCTTCTTCGTTAATTATCTATTCCAATTTTAGTTTATTTGTTTGATTATTATTTTTAATTAAAAAAATATCCAATTGCTAGGCTGGATAATAGGAGAATGTTAATTATTAATACTTATTTTCTTCATAGGATTGACCTGTACTTACCTATGCTAGTTATAACTATGTCGTGCACTTACAGTTAATTTAATATTGATATCTAAAAATATATTAATCAAGTTTTTGGCACCATTGCTGGGAACAATAATATTAGGAACATTTAGATTTTATTACCCTATCCATTGTTATTTTACTAATCTAACCATTATTTTTTGTATTTATTTTATTTTTCTTATATTTTATTTGCTTTTTGGATCATTCATTTAATTATCTTTTGAACTTCTCTACTTTTATCTTGATTTTGTGATTTATTGTAGGATTTAAGATTCATTGTCATAGCCACAACTCATAATAGATGGATGGAGCAGTCAACATTCTTATGAGAGCTATAATATGTCATTCTAATATATAATATCACCATATATGAAAGAGAGGTTTCCTCACAAGTTTTTAGAGAATCAACCAATATTTATACCGTGTTGGAACATTTTTGGGAGTAATAATTACAATCATGAATTTTAGGCACTGACCTATATGTGGGAGCAACTAAGCATAAACAACTAACCTCAAAGTGCACCATATAAGAATAGTTATAATTTAAAGTGGAGTAACTCTTATGCTTATGGTTGAAATGACTATGCTCTAGTTGAATATTTATAGCACCAAGCACCTCAACTTAAGGAGCCAACCCTGAAAGAAATGATAGCCAATTCTATTTGAGAATCAAACATGAGGCATAAAAGAAAAGATGCTCGTATACAAAACAAGGTGAATTGAGTTAACTATCTAGTGAAGATATTATCTAACCAACTATACGGAGTTTGTTTAATACTACTAAAACATATCTTACAAAACATGGAATGGTAATCATCTTTAGTAGTGGAAAAGAGCTCTTCGAATAAGAAGAAGAAGAACAAGAAGAAGAAAAGGAAGAAAAAATATTAAAGATAAGTTAATAGAATTACTAGCCAAAATGAAAGCTAACCAATATGAATTCAAAGAAAGATTTTCTTCACCTAAACATCTTGAGCATAACACAAAATATTATTTGGTCTTATTAATGCAATAGAGTGAAGAAAGGACAAGGGTTAGCTTCATAAATAGAGTGACATTCCAAGAATAGCTTCTGAAAGAAGAAGAAGAAGAAGCCTTTATCCAACAAAGGGAAGTAAGAGTAATTAAAGAAATAGTTGAAGAAGAAGATAAACTAAAAATCTTTTTTCTAGGAAGAAGAAAAAGAAGAGTGGACAAAGGTAGTTGAGGAAGAACTAGTTGAGGAAACAAATAAGCAAACTACTGATGAATCATTGGTAGTCACCTTAGGTACGGAGGGTTCCCACTTTGTCTAAGCCAAATTACTTGCATTAATAGACGATAGGGAGTTTTGTTATTCCCTATGTTTTTAACAATTTTTCATCAAAAAGGAAATTAATGGAGTCCATTGGTGTTATTAATATAATCAACTATGCCCTTATTATTATTGCATAATAGGTGGTTTACTTATAGGCTACAAAACCTCACGTGGAGAAATGGGTGGAAGCAAGCCATTGATCATAGACCCAAGATGAGACTAAAAGTGTAGTATACGTTAAGCTAACAACATTAAACAATATATGGTAGGTAACCCATTAAGTACTTTAAGTTTATGTTAAATTCTACGTTATTTCATTCTTATTTTCATATTATAATAGGATTTATTTAAGTGTTGATGTGTTTTAGGATTAGAACATTAAGCATCTTCACAAATAGTTTAGGCAAATAGTTTTTTTTAATGAAAAATTGACTTCATTAAATAAAGAATAAAAGAATGGCACCTATAAGTCACATAGCTCAAACAATTTTTTAAAGAAAAATTGATTTCATTAAATAAAGAATAAAAGAATGGCACATATAAGTCATATAGCTCAATAAAAACACAAAGTCATAAACTTAGTGATAATAAGGTTACATAACTCTAGAATTCTTCAAAATATAGAACATTTTACTTCCATCTCTTTAACAGTAGTGCATCATTAGGTTACTTCTAAGCATAACTCAATATAATCAAAAGCATCCATAGTAATCTGATAAAGCAAGGAATCTTATGGTGAGATAAATTCTCCAAATTTTTAGGATAAAGATGCTTATAGCTCATTAACCACATTTCTTAAAATTAGGACCAATCTATATCATTTCCTTTACATTACTTTAAGTAAGGTAGGATTTTTTATAGCTCATAAAGTATCATATTAGAGAAAATTATTATTTCTTTCTCTATGTTACTTTCTTTATGAGGACCTATTTCTTGTTCTTTTATTTCCCTAAAATATCCCAAGGTTTCACTCCTTCCAAATCTCATATACTAGTTAAGTAAAGAAATTTCTAAAGTAGGTATACTCCTTTTTAGAGCTTCATCTTCTTTGAGTAATCCAGACTAGGATAGTCCCAAGAATTTTTTATGTATAATAAATTACATCACTTAAGGACTTATGCTAAGGAAAGGTAGTAAACTCACACTAAAATAGTAAATGCTCTATAGATTTAGGATTAAGGAGCATAGACTAAAAATGTTGGACATTTAGTTGTTCACATATACTCTATTGATCTTAGTAAGTCTTCCATTAATAACAAACCAAAGGAGAAAATATATATTTAAAGTATCTTGTTGAAACCATCCCAATTTTTACAAAACACTTTAAGGCTCTATTCCTTATTACTTGTCTGTAAGAGGAGTTGGAAATCTAACTGATAAATTCATTGTAAATAAAGTTAGGGGAGAAGCTAGGAGTAATAGCTAATATTTCTTCTATAAATATTTGACTAATACTAAATCTATTTTCTTTCTACACTTCATTAATTATATAGATAAGAGAAATATGATCCCTTAGATGTGAGAGGGAACTTTACTATATTAGAGGCTTTAAGGGACAACAATTTCTTAACAAAAATTGGTGTAAAAGTTATCCCCTAGTTTGTATTTAAAAATCAGTTTTATTTAATCTCTTAACTTAAAGATATGAAGCATAGTCTAAGGGGATTCATATTTAGGAGTGAAGGACCAAAAAATTGCATTATAAAATTATTTTGTTTGATCTATTTAAACTAAAGAGATTTTTTGTCAACTAGTATCCTGTAAATTCTTTTAATCATCATAATTTTATTACTTAGTTTTAAAGGTACAACTCCTAGATCTCCTTCATATTTAGGAAAGCAAACATTCCTTTATGCTACTTTAGCAACATAGCCATTATTTTTATCTCCAAATTAAAGGAAACTCCTAAACACTTTTTAAAGATCTAAATCAAGCTATAAGGGAAAACAATATGAATTGACTAATAGATATGCAATAAGTTTAAAATAGAGTTTTAATTAGACTCTTCCATCATAAGAAATTTTTACACCAGTTATCAATTCTCTTTTAGATTCGTTTAATTAGAGGTAAGAAATCATTATAAGCATGTCTCTTTTTGGAGATTGGCATCTTCAGATAAATGAAGGGGAGTTGATACATGTCAAACACACTAAAAAATAAAACCTAGCTTTGCACAACTAAATTTCTAGTAGTGGTAAGAAAAGATCATATTCATTAATACTATATAACTAGTTTTCGTAATGGACAAATCAATATATAGGATTAGAGGGGAGGGTTCAGCTGAATTTAATTGATGCAATAAAATTAAATAAAAATGGAAGACTAATCAAATCAAGCAATTCAAAATTGCAACGATTAATCAATAGGTTTATAAATCTAGTTCATGGTTCATTCTCAACCTTTACATGAATGTGAGTAGTCAATCATAGTGTTGTTCTTATAGCTCTCTTTAAAACTATTAAGCATAGATTAACAACACTCACTATTAATCTTAGTCTTTCCTTAGATTTAAAAAATGGTTTCAATCTCAACCTTTAAATGAATGTGCATAATCAATCATAATGTTGTTCTCATACCTTTCTTTGAAACTATTAACTGTAGATTGACAACATGCTTTGTTAATTCTTGTTAATCTCAGTTTTTCCTTAGATTTAAAAAATAGGTTCAATCTCAACCTTTAAATTAATGTGCATAATCGATTGTAATATTGTTCTCGTACCTTTCTTTGAAACTATTAACTGTAGATTGACAACATGCTATGTTAATTCCTGTTTTCCTTTAGATTGTAACTAATCAAGAAACATTCTTTAATTAAGTCTAGTTGTTTGAAAATAAACTCTCTACATTTATTATGATAGTTCCATTACAAATTAAGAAAACATGATAACCTAAGCAAAAATCACAAAAGCTCAGATCATTTAACTTATTTTATGTTATCCTAAATGAAGCATGGACATTATTTTACCACACATGAATTAGATTTATAACAATTACAGAATGTAATCATGATTTTGGCAATGAATTCATACATGAATAATCTAGTAGACCTATAATCATGATTTTGGCAATGAATTCATACATGAATAATCTAGCAGACCTATTTAAATTGTTTATATATAAATCCCAAACTTTAGACATAAAATAACATAATCAATTCTTAAAAAGAGTTAAGAACAATATCATTAAGATTTATCAATGCCCAGACATATTAACTGGCTTTACTACCCCCTTTTAACTGGAAAGAAGAAGATTAGTTGCCCACAACTCTCGAAAGGGAAAGGAATATGCCTACTTTTGTATCTCCAATATGTAAATTCCTTAATTGCCCTTTTAATTTCCCTTTTAAATTGCAAAATTAAGGTTATATGATTATACATATTCAGCTACACGATCGTGTTGGTGATTTTATAAATCAAATTTTCATAAATCACAGAGTTACATGCTCACAATTGGTTACACAAGACACATGAGCATTAAGTCATAATGACTCCAATTCTTCCATTCATTTTCCCATTTTGTCATTGAATCATCCTCTTGTTTCTTTGTAATTGATTTTATTTTATGCTTATAAGAATTACAATATTTAACTACAAATGCATTGTTGGGCCCTGAAATTTTTTTTTAGTTATTTGAATTAATTATTTATTGATTTACAGATTTATTCGTTAATTATTTTTATTTTGCCTTAATTGATTTAATTATGTGTTTATATAGATATTTTTATGTTGGGCT
>JANZLF010000004.1:21340485-21355348 GCA_026546835.1 Erythroxylum foetidum | reverse complement strand
TTATTCATAAAGTCTGTACATGACTATGAACAAAAAGCGCTAAAGGGGATTGCCTTTAGGGCACTACTCTAACAGTTACCAATTCTAATAGTTGGCTTATTTGAGTATAAAAGTTTTCAGGAAATTTATTGCTACCACTGTTTATTGTTTAAGGAAAGAGGAAAAAATGAAAATGGAAATTGTTATATTATGAGTTTAATTTGTTATTTTATAACCAAATTGTATGATGCACGAAAGAATTTTAAGGTGCTTGAATGAATTTTTATGGCAATTATTTTATCGTGAGCTTTATTATTGTATTGGAATGTCTCAATTATGTTATTATGAAAAGTTTAATTTTTAAAAAACTAATTAACACTCACTGAGCTCGTTTAACTCACCCCTATTTTTATGTTTTTAAATAAGCCACCCTAGGTATGCATACAAGTGCTACAGTAATAGGGACCCCACCGTAGGATTAATTGTATCATCGAGTGCTTCTGTGCTTATGTCATTTTTGTTATATATTTGTTTTCTTGAAATTGGCTTAGTTACTTGTATATATGTTTAAAAAAAATAAAAAGGGTTTAAACGTTTGATCTTGTGAATATTTACAGGCTTGTCAATATCTTTTACTTAATGAATTATGTGGGCTTTGATTCTTAATGATGTTTTTAAAGTGTTGAGAATTATATGTTTGTAGTTGTATGTGATGTGGGTCTGAGGTCCCATTTTAGAAGTTAAAATGGTATGTGAAATACTAAAAGTGTTTTAAATTATGTTATGCAGGTTTTTAAAATTTGGGAATCTTGAAAAAAGCAACCATTATGTTGCTAGATTAAAAAAAACACTATTTTTTGCATTTTTAACTTTAAAGTATAAAAGGTTTTTAACAGTTAAATGACTTAGCTTTGCGAAAACCCTTTGATTGAGTTAGATATTGATTGGAGGGTTGTTGTGGGGTCGCCGAGAGGGCTCCACTCGAGTTTTAAAAGGGAAACTCTGGGATGGGTCCTTTTAGGTGGTATTAGAGTCAGTTTTTGAAATAAGGTTGTCTCTATATATGTAATGATTTCATAATATGTTTTTATGTTGTTTTGGTGAACAAGGCAACTTAGAAAGTTTTGTCCGATTTTAAAAACTTCGAGTGTTATATAGTTTATCTTTGAATTCACAACATTATGCATTAAGGAAACCTTAGGGGTCCCAAAGCCACACCAAAGGCTCTAGCACTTGAAGTACCTTCAGCTTGGGAGGCCCAGCATAGGGATGGATCAATAAATATTTTTCCTTACGAATCAACCCCGTTTAGAACCATTAAGAATGAAATAATTGTTGGTTGAATTTTTTAACCTTGAATGAACAATACAGATACGAGTAGTGACAATGCGCTAGCCATAGGAAACCTTAATAGTGTCAGGGAGTTCGATCAAGCGTATTTGTAAGTTAGGCACAAAATTGCTCATTGGAGTAGAGATCCCGAAAGTGCCCTTATTTGGTTGGATTGGGCTAAAAAGAATAAATTTAAATGGTTTGGTGACATAAGAATGAGATGAGGAATATCGTCTAGTCAAGGGTCAGTCAAACCACCTATAGTGTCCAAAAACTCTCGAAATAGTAAAAGCTTAGTATCAAGGTGTGGCTAATGTGGAAAGAGACCACCTGCATAGGCTAGGGTAAATGCAATAACCCAACAAGATGTTGAGGATGCATCTAGTATGGTGATGGGTATGATTATAGTTTCAGTAATAATAAATATATTTAGATAGATCCCAAAAATATGCACTCTTATGTTTCTAAAAGATTTTGTTGTATAGATTAATATGAAGTTATAGCTTTTAGAGTGCCATATGATAATAACTATTTTCACTAAAGTTACACTAGTAGCGTAGAACATTCATAAAGATATTTACATAGTAGTTAGAATTAGAAGTCAATAATGAGTTGATCTTATTAGACATCCATGACTATGAAGTCATACTAGGAAGAGAATTGACCAATAGTGCATTTTGTCGATGTGGATTGCTTCTAAAGAAAGTTAGGATTGGTATACATGGGAAGCGAGATTTAGTATTTCGCAGGAAATGTAAAATGCTCCCATCTATTTGCATATTAACCATGATAGCTAGAAAACTACTAAGAATATGGTATACAAGTTATTTAATTTCTATGGCTCGATAATTACAAAATTTTGTTAGGTTATTTAGCCTTTTAATAATGGAAAAGTAATTTGTGAATATATTTGGCTGATAAAATTGCTTATTATGGTTGAATTAGTTGAGGATTAATTATTGATACGAGTAATTGGTGAATGAATTTTGATATGTTTCAATGCTATGACCTTATAGAGTGATTTATTAGAATAAATATCAATCTCAGCATAAAACTTTGTTTTTAAGTTCAAGTTTACTCTCGATTGTAAGGTGATTTTTAAAGTCGTAAAAAGTAATGTCCTGGATGACATCGTGATGGAATTTTTAGTCATGATGGATGATTGAACAATATTTTTGGGAGAATTCTATTTTTAATGTTATTAATTGTAGTAATGATTAGTTTGATGTAAGCTTTCAATTGTGCGTATATTAGGATATCAATTCTAAGTATTGAACATTCATTATTTTAAGTTTCTTTGGATGTAAGTCAAATGTTTTATTTGTTGAAAATAGGATGAGTGAAAATGGTGGTAAAATTTTCATGGAAATTTTTAGGATAAGTTTTGATGCATAATGGAGAATTGTCTCATTAGAAATTATAGCTATTATTTTATAGATAATTATAATTGATGATGGGGAGAATGATAAGAATTAGGTATAAGACCTTTGAACAAGTCTAACATGGATATTTAGATGTTTAAAAACTTTTAGAAACAAAGAAAGTCCCAAATTGAGTTATGAGTCACATAAGTGTTTTGTAGTATTAGAAATGGACAAGTAAAGATATTTTTATTGAACGTCAGAGTTACGTAGTAGAAGTATGAGGTATACTCCTTGTTTGAAGAGATTGAGGTTTGATAACCTCAAAATTGCATTATGAGATAGTAAAATTTGAACTCTGAGGTAACTGAATGAAAACTTATTGCTAGAATCTTCAATATAATACGTAATTATTGTATTTTAGATTACTTTGTAGCTACTAAAGATAGTGAATCATTAAGAACAATGCAACATAAGTTGAATAACCCAAAATTGTGTGATTACTGCATAGATTGGTCAGTTTTCCTTATTCATAATACGACTATCTAATTAATTCTAAAGAGCTTGTTCTAGGTTGTTCGATAGTTAAATTTAATTAAAAAGTTTGTTTTAATTAAATATGATCTAAGGGAAAACCAGGATTAATGGAACTTGTCATTAATATATGACCAATAGTTCTAAGAGAAGTGTAAAACATTATAACAATAAAATATGTTTAATTTTGTCTAGGATGAGGTTAATCTGAAAGTCGGATTCTAAACATATTTATATTTTTCATCATTTTTGGTTATTTTCTTTAATTTGCCTTTTTAGTTTCAATTTTACCTTCTCAATTGCATCCAATCAAAACCACTTTTGTTTTTCTTAAACATCAATTTATTTTATTGAAAAAATTACATGTATATTTCTTGTAGATTCGATCCTTACTCATCATCGCTATAAATCTTAGTGTGCAGAGTTAGATTATTTTGTGATGCATTCGACACACACAATTAACTTTGGCGTCATTGCTAGGGAATGTGGTGCTTTAGATTTTTCTTTTGATTTTAATTGGTGTTTTGTATATATATTTGTTTATAATCATTTTTTTTGTTATTTCTTAATTTTTACTTGTTCATTAGTTTTGATGTACGATAGTAACAAGATCTCCTCATAGAGAACGTATACAATTTGATCCGAAGACTACAAGGGAAGTAAGAACAACTCTACAAATACAACAAGAGTTTAAAATTGAAGAAATAATGGCTAATCCGAGAACATTAACGGAGTTTGTTGCACCAGATTTAACCCAAAGGCCGTTATACATTACCTACCTTAATTTTGTTCAAAAGTAAAAGAACAACTCCAGAAGTACAACAAGAGTTTAAAATTGAAGAAACAATGGCTAATATGAGAATATTAAGGAAGTTTGTTGCACTAGACTTAATCCAAAGGCTCTTATACATTGCCTTTCTTAATTTTGTTGAACATGTTCTTTTAAACTTAAGTTTAGATTAACACATTTGTTGCTTAATTTTCGTGATCTTGCAGGTGAGGATGCTCGTGAGCATTTCAAGGAGCTGAACAAAGGATGTGCTTTGAAACATGAAAAGCAATGATAAGAACATGATGTGGAAATAAATCCCACTCCTTTGACCATCCATTGTTGCACAACCCAGGACAGAATCCCGTGGGACAAATTCTCCAAGTTAAATGGATAGAACCATACGTCCAACGACTCACGCGATCGGGCTTCTATCTATTATTAAATGGACACAACTACTCCAGCATGGGTTCAGGAATGTCAGCTTAAAAGAAACGGTGCCAAGTTTTTGAACAAGTAATATGTTGATCACGAGCCACATCAGAGACGTTTCGTTTGTGAGTGACGGGTACATGAAGATTGTACGATCCTGCTTCATTTGTACTTTGGTTGTGGATATTCCGACAGTGAGGCTTTGCGACGCAGAATTATGGATTTTTACAGAGGTCAATTGTCCTGTCAGGTTTTAGTGATATTTGTGTTGAGCGGTAGTTTAGTAGTGGCTGGAAATGCTGATACAATATCCACAACTTTTGTTCCACAAATAATACAAGGCCAGACATGATGGGTAAAATTAGCTTCTTTCTTTCTACCTATGATGTGCCCAAACGTAAATCCAAACCTTTTGGAAGACATCATTCAAGTAAATGTCAATTGAATAAGTAAAAGAGGTGTTTGGTTGGTTGGTCATGCATTGATGAACTAAGAGGGTCGCACTGGGGACAGCGATACCACAAATTGGCCTGTGAAGTGTCTTTTCTTGGGTGGTCAGAGTCAGACAGCAATGCAGTGGGGACATAGACATAGCATGGCATTTGATACTTCATAACCGCCACATAAGTAACTAAAATTAGCTGGAACTGCATTTATGAATACACTTGCCCCATTTGAACAAAAGAAAACCACCACGGCTGGAAATTAAAGACACAGAGAGAAGATACAACAATATAAAGAAACAAAAAATCATCGCTGCCTATCCGACAAAATTCACAACAGCCTCTTCAACAAGATCTTCAATTAACTTCCCTTCTATTTCTCTACCTAAATTATCCAATTCCATTATCATATTGTCAGCCCATCCCTTCCCTACAACCTCACTTCTTAAACCTTTCTCCACAACCAGGCTGTTGCTGTCCCCATCATCCCCCATACTAATCCATTCCTTAATTTGGGACCACACATGGTCCACAAGCACAGCCAAGGATGCTTCTTTCGTCCTGTTCTGACATTTGCAACTTGTACTCCTGTCTGATCCATAACTTGTGAATTCCACTATTGCTGCATTGACACAGTCAAACACGAGCTTTCTATTGGATCGTCTTTGTCTGCGCTTTGCTTCGTGCAAAAGCTCCTTGTCATTGAGATTAGCATATTTGTCTCTTAATGATGGGTCGAGTGGGCTTTCAGGTGAATGCCATCCGGCATAAAATGTGTGGATCAGTACCTTATCTTCGAGGCCAGCTGCTGATATTAGTGTTTGAACCAAGGAAAACAAGTCCTGTTCTGCTTCCTCAGCAACTGAGGCTGCTAAAGACGTATTTAATGGAAATGGGGTCCCCATTTCAGAATGAATATCATCCCATGATAATGTCCTTGAAATCGAACCTATAAGCGGTGACTTGTCAATCAAATTAGACTTGGGAGACATTATTTCAACTCCTGTTAAACCAATAAACAAGGATTTTATTCACAAAGACCCAAAACTGGATAAATATAATGCCTAAATGAGGTAGACATCTAAAAGACTTCCAAGAGTTCTGCCTAAGAGAGACCTTACCCTGACGTTCTGACTTCATGCTGATACAAGCCTCTGGAATTATCTTATCTTCTTCAAATAAGGCTTCCAAAACTGAGATTGGACTTGGCTGATCCTGGTTCTCACTAGCATTCCCAGGCAACAATGGTTTTGCCACAGATAAAACTCTCTGCAAGTTTTCCATATGTTGCAAATATGAATAACTTAAGGTTACCGTCATTTAATGAAGGGGAAAATGAGAGTCATCGCCCAACCAAAGACATCATTGCAGTTTAAGCAATAGAACATTATTCTTGGTGCCATTATACGACGACAATGATGTTCTCAAGATATGATAATAGAATTAAACACTACACAAATCACTGCATCACAAATATGGTATAAATACTTAATATTGAAATTAAATACTTATCCTATGCCTTGAGCAATCCCACTCTTAAAAAACATGATTAAGGAAAGACGCGAAAAATATCATATACAAATTTGTTTTCCACTTATAAATACCACCAAAGCATACATTCCTATACTGGATGCACATTGATCAATGACAATATAGAATCATGCAAATAGGTCTGCTTAATTATTATGCATTCATCTCTTCAGCAACCTAGTTACCACACCAGTGGAATGACACAGATACAACAAAACTGCAAACATAGACAAATGACTGAAAATAACATGTGGGAAGTATAATTACATTTTAACAAAAACAAAGAATCAAATGTACCAGTAAAAATTACAAGATGATTAGAATAAGAATACCTCCTGGGAAACTAAGTCTTCTTTTGTTTAAAAATTACAAGATGAATAGAAGAATGAATACCTCCTTGGAAACTAAACCTTCTTTTGTTTCCATGCCCATCAAATCTGGATTAGTTGTCTTGATTGACGATCCTTGGAGACCAGATGAATAAACTTCAAAAGCACTATTAGCACATTGTGTTACATCACCACCAAGTTTTCCAGGGAGATGTACAGGTGAACTAAGTGTCTCAGAGTTAGTAGCTTGAAGTTCGTCTTTGATCTGAAAACGGGCAGATTTTTCTTCATGTCTTCTTTTATTCCTAGAGAAAAATAAACTAGAAACTCTCCCCTTAAAAGATGACTTTGAGCTCTTTGATTCAATCACTTCTTTTGGAACTTGCATTTTACCAGCCTCAGGATCTGAAATATCAACATTAATCCTGGCACCAAGTACTGCAGAAGACACAGGTAGAGATTTTGATCTCAGAAGGTTTTTAGGTGAACTAGCCACACCTTCCTCCTTGTTCAAGTCACTAGTTAAGTAACAAGTGGATCCTCTAGGCTCTTGTTGCTTGTTACTAATTTCTCCCTCCAATCTCACAGCACATTTTACATCTGAAAGTGCAAGCATATCCCCCAGTGTGCTAGAGCTCCTGCAAGCGTCTTTTTGCTCCTGAGAACTTCCATTTAATGTCATCATTGCCCACCTTTCAGAAAGTCGCTTCTTTGCCTCTCTACAAACAGATGACTCTGGGGAACATGAAACACGACTAAAGGAGGCAGAAGAATATGGGCTTCCAAACTCATTTATGTAATCCCACGAATGCCTAGATGTTGGTGAAATGATTTCTGATTCAGTCAGATTTCCGTCAGCATATTCAATTTCTGATTTATCAAATGAACTGTCATCACCAATATAACCATTTGAAAAAACTGAAGAAAGGAGAGTTTCATCCCTAACATCGCTAGGGATCTGACAGCCTGTTGCAAGGTCTGTCGATTCTCGTGCCTCATCATCTTCAAGTTCGTCATAAGTATCTTCACACTGGATTATTCTTGTTGATGAGAGTGGCGGTGAAACCACAGCCTTACAGTCACGAGTGATTCCTGGGCTAGGCTTCAACACTACTATTCGAGTCGGTTGAGAAGGACAGTCATCATCCTTCTGATTGCAAAAACTAGCAGAATAACTGTTACCATTTATCTGATAATCAGTAGCATAACCCATTTGGTTAGTTTTCTTTACTTGCTTGTCACTCTTCTTCGACATAACTTTTTCATTATCAATCAGTTTGGAGGGCTTAAGAACAGTGATATGCTTTGTATCAGAGGCTGGAGGAATAGACTCCATGTGATACAGTGACCGGGAAAACATGGAATTTGGTTTTTCCAAAAACTTGAGCAACAAGTCTCTATTGGAACTTAAAACATCGATTGCCTCTCGGAATTCCTTGGACTGGCAATCTGCTGCCAAACATTTTGCTTCCATGAACTTCTGGCGAATGAGAGCCATCCCTTTTTCATCGACATTTTCATTATATCTTCCCTTTTGTGCTGAGCTGTCTCTGGCATTCACCTCCTGGGGCTGCTGCCAGATTACAGGTACATCTTTTTGTTGGTTTTGTTCATGACAATGGTGAGCTTCACAATGCATTTGCTTCTCCAAGATGCCCAGATCTTGCTCCCAGCTCTCCATAAGTACTCCTGAGTGACTTAAAGAACGTCTTGAATAACCTTTCATGTGGCCTCCTCGAGTACCTGAATTAGGCAGCTGAACTGGGAGGGTATCAAGTCCCATCAACTTAGCAACAACATTAGGTGGATTATGCTTGGACTCCACTTCTTTAGACATCTCTTGGGCTATGAGTGTCTTCATAGGTGTCCCATTTACTTTCTTGTTTGAATAGCTTCTTCTTAAATCTGCCACCATCTGCAGAAAAAATGCACAGCAGAGAAACAAATTTCCCTGTCATTCATGCAACATTAATACCCCAATTTTTTTAAAAAAAAACTTTTTTCACCATTTTATCCTCTATTTCATCTGCTGGACTCAACACTCTGGTAACACCTGACCGACTTCTTGAGAACGAAGAACCTGCAAATCACACATTGTCAACAACTAAACATTATCCCCGCTGATGTCAAGATCTAAAATATCAACCACAAGAAGATTGCATAGTACAAGATTACTTCAATCTCATTTCACACACTTTTCAGAGAACACTAGCTTAGTTAAATCCAACGATAAAAACTTCTGTCCATGCATCTAATTTGACACTTTAAACGCCAACTTAGCCATCAATGGCAACAGAATGAATGGGACATCAGAGAAGTTATTATTAATAGACAATGAAACTGCATAGTTGTAAATTGGGTTTTCTTGGAGAGTCTAAATGGCCCAAATCAGCCAATAAGAGGGAAGTAAATGAATACAACTCTTTTAAAGATAAAAGAAAAACGCTACGAAATTAATAAGAAACAACAAACATTACCATCAAAATGAGGTTTATCAGTGAGCAGCCTTTTCCCAGAAATGCCATTGCTCATATCAAAAAGATTCACCATCTGACCTAAGCATCCAGGAGAAGGTCTATCTATGTTTTTAGCGTTTCTATTTTGCATCCCTATCATCTTTAAACCTGTTATAAAAGAACCACAAACTTCGTGTCAGTCAATTGGCCTGTAAACACAGAGCAAGAAGAAGCTAAACATACAGTAAAGTTACTTCAGGAAAGAAACAGATGATTACAGAGTATGAGAATGTTCATAAACAAATACTTAGTGCAACAGAGATCACTACAAGCAAGAAATACAAGTGGTGTTAAATTTTTTTATTTAGGGAAACGGCTCTGAAACAGACTCAGGAAACTTAAAAAGCCAAATTCAAGCATAAGCTCTTTTCAGCTAACCTGTAAGATTTATCAGCAAACCTCGACCGGCAAAGGAAACTGACCATTGGAAAAAGCATTATCTCTAACAATCAAACCCACATCTCTTCTAAAAAGCTTCAAGACCAACATATTCAAATAAGTTAAAAGCAAGCATGACCCAGGAATTTGATGACAGACAGCTACAGATTAAGAGTGGAAAGCTGGTAGATTGGCACAGGAATCGAGAGAGTGAGAGATAGAGAAGGAACCGGTAGTTAAGCAAACAGAAGAAGCCAATCAAATCACAACAAAGACCTTGATTAAAGAGAAAGTTAGTGAATAAAAGGATAACATACTTAGTTCAATTCAGAGTGCATATTTGACATATTCGCTCATGATCCATCGCAATCAAGCGTCAGCGTTTAGTACCCCCGTCTACGGAATAAAATCCCAGAGTGAGCTCAATTAATCTCCAATCCCGAAAAAAATGTAATGAAAACATACAAATCGAGAACCAATATTCACCTAAATGTAGACCAAGGTTCGAGCTTTCGATATCAGAATAACATAAATCAAGCGAGCAATTGCTTGTTTTATACGATGAAATTACACAAAAAAAAAAAGATAGAGAGCAGTTAAGAATCACAGAAACAAACGTAAAACAAAGCGAAAAGGTGTGATCTTTAATTAGTTGTAGAAACAAAACAAAAAAGAAAAAGAACAAGGATCCAAAAAGCTTTCAGAAAGACTACATTTTTACATTTAAAAACATCACAAAGCGAGTAGAGGGAGAAAGAGGAAATAGATTGGATTAAGCAAGTGAGAGAGAGAGAAATAGGAGCACAAAGTGGAGTTCTTAAAAGATAAAGCAGAATTTCATCAACAAACAATGAGTGTGGAGGGACAAGCAGGAGATAAGGGGAAAGGACCTGGGGGCCGGAATCTGGTATCCCGGCGGCAATGTCGTGGGATAATCGCGAGAAACAGACGGGCAATTGCGGTGTTGAAGGGTGAGTTTTAGAAGAGAGAGAAGGTAAGTTTCGGCATTTTGTTCAGCGACCGAGTATCGGACGTCAAAGACATGTCATTAACTTGGATTTAATTATTAGTTTCGGTTACGCGTAGACTGGCACATGAGGAGCGTAAATAATTTTAAGTATAATTGAAATATATAATAATGCACTGGCTTGGTTTAGTGGTATTTTATGTTTAAAAGAGAATTAGGGAGTCACTCTTGTGTGTTTTATTTCTATATCTGTGACTGTGATGAAAGAAAAAGGGGAAATTGACTTTCTAATTGTTGCTTTCTGGCGTTTTTGTTTTTGATTCACCTCATCATCGCCATCAGTAGATTGAGGCACTTGACTTTCTAATTGTTGCTTTCTGGCCTTTTTGTTTTTGATTCATCACCGTCATTAGATTGAGGCACTTTTCTTTCTAATTGTTGCTTTCTGGCGTTTTTGTTTTTGGTTCACCTCATCATCACGGTCAGTAGCATACTAGTATAGTTATAATGTAAAACACGCCATCTTCTAACTTCTAGAATCATTGTGGATCCTACTTTCCTCTCGTTTCCTGTCCTCAATCCCTTTCTATTGAGCTAAGTAGCCCCTGGCAAGGGCAATATCTTTGACATTGTTTTCCAATGAAAAGAAAACAAGAGCTAGACAAATAGAAGTGGCCTGAGTGGTCAAAGCTCCTCACTTAAGATTCTCCTTTTTATGAAGTCTTGAGTTCGAATTACAACAACGGAAGAGAAATAGGCATTATTCCTATTGATGATCCTCTAACCTCCTAGGCACAGCTCCTTGATTGGATCAATTACGGACGTCTCACTTCCAATGACAGTGTGAGAATTGGAACTACTAGGGAACCTGATGCTGAGCAAAGGAAAGGTCAACAATCAATCATCAAATGAACAATCAAGTATGTGAAGACTTCTTGTGCGCAGACGTGTACAGGCAACGTAGGAACTTGAGGAATCTTAGGGTTTTCAGGTTTACCCCCTCTAGAATTCTTGGAGTAAAGTTTTAGAAGATTAGGATTAGTCTGATTAAGCTGAGATACCTAATGTAATAAAAAGAAAAAAAAAAACAAGAGCCATTGATTTTGGATATTAACTAGTAGTTAAAAAATCGTGAAGTGATAACAGACTTTGTAATGGATTTGAAAGAGGCTAGTAGTGGTCTAGGTGTGGAGAGACATACATTGTGAGGAGGATTATGTAACCTAGCTAGTAGTGAATGGTGACCCCACCTAAGATGGAAATGAAGATTTTGCACTATACAACGCAAGCAACAACTGGTACTTTGGCATATAGGGAAATGGAATGGAATAGACCTGCCACCAACCGCTATCAACTTTACTTACCCCCAAGGGACCACTTCATTATATTAACATTTATCTCACCTTATCAACCTTTTCTCCTTTCAACAAAGAAAGGGTCCACGTAAGAAGGCCGTGGCTGATAAATTACTAGCGGTGAATTCATCTACTCACCACATTCCTGTATGCTTGTAAGTACACAGATACAAGAAAATCAGAGGGTACTTATGCAACGGAGGATTGAGTCAAAATCACCACCTCATCTCTGGTAGGAGCTTATATACCTGGGGCGAATTCATGTACTGGCCACATTCCTTTATGTTTGTAAGTACACAGATGTATGATTCTACTTATGCAATGGAGGATTGAGTCAAAATCACTGACCCATCTCTGGTAAGAGACAATCCCATTCGTCAAGTAAAAAATCCTTAGGTCTTCTTCCCTTGGCAAATTTTTATTTGTTAACACATTTACGCTACTCTTCAGCTCCCTATTTTAGGCATAATTCCATTAAATTGTGAATCATTATGAAAAAAGTGTGCCTCTTTGCCATATATGATTCTCCTTTATTTTGACTGATTTGTTGCTTCTTCAAATGGTTTGATGCTCTATATGTATGAAGGCGAAATAGGGAAATTACTATTGCTATTCGTCCTATTCTGAACTTCCCATTTCTTATACAAATCCCTCGTGTAATCATATCACACTAGGACAAAAAGAGTTTTAGATAATAACACGTTTGTATTGGTTTTAAAATATGTTGCTTCAAATTAGTATAATGCAAAACTATTGACTCTAATAATATTAAAAGGCAATGATAATAATAATTTATTATTATACATTAAAAAGTGTACAAAATCAAAAAATAGTTGTCTTAAACTTCTATATATGCAACAATTTCAAATTTGTTTCTTTAAGTAACAACTAAAGTATTACTATTTTAATTTATAAGAACAATTTAAAGCAATAATATTGTATTATATGTAAATGAAGAATAGAAACATTTTAATGTTAGCAAAGGTTCTATACAAAATTTATTTAAAAAAACCTTACTAATTAGCAAAGTAACTACAAGTTGTTGCCCAAAATAATATAACGTGGAACCGTTCTGCAAATGTTTCCCTAAGCCATCGATTCTCCCATCTGCTAGAGATGAAGCTGAAATCATCTCAAATCCAAGGGGCTTCTTACTTACTCAACTACTTTCCTTCATTTCTCTTTAATTTCTCCCAACATTGGATTCTTCATGCCTCCAATGTCCAATCCATTTGCTTGTTCTTTGAGTTGTAGGTATTCTAAGGTTCAAATCGCTATTTGCTAACCCAAAGCACCATCGCAGTTATCTTCTACTATAGGAAGGCAAAGTAGAGACTTTTTGGAGATAAGCATAGGCAGGTCTCATTATTAGCTTATTATGGTGTTTGTTTGTGTCTAGTCTTGGCTTCCCCAACTATTTTCTAGTCTATTAAAACTTTTAGAGACGCGTTTTACAAATGGGCACATAATTAAGGTCATGCTTAGCAATCAATGGATTACATTAGCTGTTAGCTGATTCTATCAGCAGTTTACTAACAATTGATTCGATCAACAAATAATATTAACTGTTTATTAAAGATGTTTGGTAAAATTAATTGCTTAGTATTAGTTATTTAAGTGTAAAATGACTTATAAGGATATAAATTAAAAAATAATTTATAAGGTCATGATTTGATATTTAATTTTACAAAAATTAAGTTCTTTAACTCTAATAAAAACATAAAACATTCTCAAAAATTTTGTCATCGTAGCATTTTTTATTTTGTAACCAGAGAACTTATTTCATTAGTAAAAAAATTTTGTCACTAGCAAAATACATACTCCTAAGTTTTGTAACTAAAAAACTTACTTTATTGTAAGAAAAAAAGTATTATTGTAAAATACAAACATGATTTTTAGTTTGAATTATGCTACAGTGAGATGTCATTGTAGCATAAATTTAAACTAAACTTATGTTATAGTATCTTGCATGCCACTTGCCAGTGTAGCATGCATGACATTGTAACATAATTAATTTGAATTATGCTACAATATAATTAAAACTATGTTATGACAACACACTGTAGCATAATTTAAAAATTATAAAAGGAGGATATAATTGATTTTTTACGTATTACATTTTTGGCTGAACATCAAAATGCTCCTATATAGAAGATTTTCTAAAATAAACTGGTTAGGGTTAAATTTGCCAATCAATCAGCCATTCACTAAACACATTCATTAGCTTTTTAATATGGTCAATCAGCTAAAAAACAACTTATAAGCTGTTTACCAAATGAGCCCTAATTCTTTTTTTTTTCTTATATCAATCTCTTTTAGACGTGTTTTGCTCCAATTGATTTCTTTCTCTCTATACGTATTGTGATTCCTACTTACAAGGTAAGTATAAATCAAACTTCTTTTTATTTTTACCTCAATGTTTGCCTTATATATGTAGCGCATCGTTACCATAAAATACATACTGGAACATCCAGAAGATATTCTAGTACATAACCTATGATAATGATATGTTAGAGCAGTCACTATAATCACTTAACATGACATCATCATTCTTTATTCTCTTACAAGACATCATTAAAAAAAACACCATATTTTAAGACCAAATTCCTCCTTTCATTTCATAAAACCAAATATTTACATTGATAGTTTTCAATATCATCATAATATGTACATCATCATATCCTAATACAAAATATGCTACATGAAAGAGGAAATTACACAAAAATCTATCTAATCTTTCCAATCCCAACTGACCGACCTTTGAGTCATTTCTTCTTCCCAAAAGTACAAAATTATACTTCTTGTAGTGTCTCTTAGTAGCTAAGTGAAGTAAATCACACGTTAATATATTGAGTAATAAAGTGAACAAAATACACAAGAAGGGGGGGTTGAATTGTGATAAACTTTTCGTAAAATCCTTCAATAACAATTTCTTGTT
>JANZLF010000004.1:21320297-21340385 GCA_026546835.1 Erythroxylum foetidum | reverse complement strand
GTCTGCTTTTCTTTTGTATTTTTCTCTTTGTTTATTATCAAAACTATTTTATACGTGAAGTCTGTTTTGACTTAACACTAAGGTCCTCTCTTGGTCCTGAAAAATCAACGTTGCAATTTTGATGGATTTTGCGAACTCAATGAGGTAATTATCATCGATGGTTCACTCAATTCATACATTACATCAATACACATAACATATGATCCACATCTTTGCATTTTTGCATAAAGCATCACATATCACTTTCTGAACAATAATGCCAATCATTTCATTCACACAAAAATACACATATCAATTATAAATATAATGCACATGAGACTCACTTTCATTTATTATTGTCGTTATGACCGAGTGCCTTTTTACTAGCCCATATCCCTTAGTGGATACCGAGTTGTATTAGATAATGTCCCATATACCTTAGTGGATACTGGGTATATTCATAACTGAGCCTGAGGTTTTGATCACAGTCTGAGTTGTAAGCTCTTTATACTAGTGACTCCAGTCATAACTGCCTTTATCTTTTATGCATTCATGCATTAGAATGCTTTATATTATCATATTCTCAATTAATCACATTCTTTCACATTAACATTTGGAATACGTTTGTCATTGGACCTTGGTTTGAAATTCAACAAAAATTATTGAAAAAACATTTATTTCTTCTCATTTACATACAAATAGCACTTCAAAATCAAAATCATGTATCACAAATCTCAAGACCTTCGGTGTTTGGAATTCAACAATCAATCTCACATTCATAAAGTAATTCAAACATAATTTAGAACAAACAATCAATTAAGTGAGACCGTCTAGGTTACTCATAGTTTGCTCCCGAAGCTAATGCCTAGAAGTTCCACCAACGTCTGGATGTTGACGTTCCAAATGCTCCTCTATAATATACAATACATACACATATCACAATTTTGCACAATTTCATAAATATTCCTTGATGCACATTTATGTATATAAAATATACACAATGCATGTTCATGACAGCCCCGGGTATTTTTTCCATTATTCTCGTCACAAAATCAATCCAATATCAAAACTCACTTAAGTATCATTTATACGTAGGGTTTATACCTCAAATAAACACTTTAAATATAATTTCATAACCCAATGAATCATTTTGGATTTTTATTACAAAAATTGACTTTCGGGTTTACAGTTCTTGATCATTTAGACAATGCAAATGAAGTAATTTGGCAATACTTTCTCTATAAAATTGTTCTCATATATCTTAAGTTTCTAATTACATCAAGATCATTCAATTTGGTTTAGTAATTTGAAAGTTATATGCTAAACATTTTTGGATTGTTCTTATACTGGAACAATGCCTTATACTCAACTTCCATCTAAAAATTGAAATTCTTAGAGACTGAATTAAAAGTCTCTTTCTTCAGAAAAATCATATCCCTATGTCTGTAGTTGACTTCAAATCAAAAATAATTCCATTTAGATAACTACAAAACAAAATATTGTCAAAATATTGAAGCATGTTTAACAAAAATACTCCAATTTTCATTTTCGTTCCAATTTGATCAATCAATCTCCTCCATAAGATTTTGGATCGTTATAATTTTTGGTGAAGATGTAGAAAAACATGTTTTGAATCATTTGGTTCAAATGTAATTTAGAGGTCGGAAGAAGAAGTTATAGCCAAAAGATGAAAGGATGTTTGAACTATCTTTAGCTATAGAAGTCACAATCGTAGCACGATCATGAGTTTCCAACAGATTTCAAAAGTCACAATCATGCAGAAGCATGATGTCTCCATCTATAGAAGTCATGATTGTGCAGGAGCACGATTGTGAGTTTCCAACGAATTTCAAAACTCATGATTGTGTTCTGCATGATCATATTTTTCCTAGTTCTTTACAAAGTCTGATTGATCGTGCTTTTCTTCTTCTCTTTCGATACTGCAATTTTTTTGTTCTTCTTCCTCTCTTTTTCTTCCTTCTTTAGAAATGATGTTGTTCTTCTTTCTTTTTCATTCTTTTTTCTAAATCCAAACTTTCTAACCTACATTTTCCCTTATTTTCACTTCTTTTTTTACTCTCATTCAGCTTTAATCATTCACAAATAACTCCAGAATCCATAATTAAGACACAACATCCAAAAATAACACCCATTGATGCATGTTCTTTAAGTTTGCTGCACTTTCTAATTTTTTTATGCACTTTCACTTTCATTTTTCTGCACTTTAATTTTCTGTACATTCTCCATTTTCATTTCACCATCTCAACTTCCATTCAACTCAACACATTCACAAACATATCAAAAACCATGACTAAACACAACAATCAAAATAGAACCTCATTCTCACATATCATCATTTTCTGTATTTCTTCATTGCCATTTTTTTGCTTTTTCATTTTCTACATTCTCCTCATTTTCTTCCTCTAACTATCACTTTAATCATTCTTACTTATCTCCAGACATCACCTCACGCCTATCCCTTAACTCTAGATTCATTTTTTTGTTTATCCTTAAGTTACCAAAATATTCACGTATGTGAACACTAAAGAGAAAATAAAGCATATATGAATATCATCTTTCATAAATTTCTGCACTAATCTCATACACATTTTCATGGATATTTCAACTCCAAAAATCATTTCTAAATTATTTTATAACATATTGATCATCAAATCTCAAAAACCAACACTTCAATATTTTCATCCTATATTCACGGTTTTCATTAAAAATGTCCATTTTCTCATGTTTATGTAATGCCAATAAATCACCATTTTTGTTTCATAAACCAATAACTCTAAGGGATTAACAAGATACTTACTTGCTAAGACTCCAAAAATCTTTAAAAACTCAAGAAGCCTTAATCCCTCATGCAACTACGTACATCATTATGGAAGTTGACAAGTTTCGGTTTTCTTGAGGCAAATGAAAGAACAAAAAAGTTGGGAGTAGCAAAAGATAGATGAAGACAAGGTTTAACTTTGGTAGAGCTTTAATGAAAAGCTCTATGTAAATGAAGAACCTTGAAGAAGAAAGCTACAAGGAAGATGAAGACAAGAGTATAGTACTTGGCCTTTAAGAAAAACTTGACTTGGTCTTCCAAATGAAATTGTATAGTGAAACTTAAGCTAGATAAGTGACACTTGTCACTTATCTACATTCTAAGGCTTTAACGAAGTTCTTATTGAACTAGTCCCATAACTCTCATCTTTTTATTCCAATTATCACTAAAATTTTTAATATCACTTTTCACAAATTCTAAACTCATCTTCAGTATCATTTGGTTCTTATTTCTATTTCCATTCATCAGTTTACTTGTCAAGTGACATTTTTAATATAATAATATTCAACATTTTTGAAAATTATCCTACATTCTCCAAAATTTCTAATTTAACAAAAAACACTCTCCAAATCAAATTTTCCATACATAAAAACCACAATTCTTAATAAAAATCACATTTCACATGTATAAATCAATTATACCAGGAACAATGTCAATGAATACATGTACAATTATTTTAATGTGCAAAAAATTCAATATTCACGTGTATGTGTTTGTCATGTTATGCATGAGCATGAAATGTATTTTTTAATCTCTCATATTTACTATTCTACCCTCAACGTGGGTAATGGAATGTTACAATATATGTAAAAAGTTTTCAATATTAGGTATAGATATAATATGTCTTCATTTTATTCAAAAAAATTACTTGCACTAAAGGTAAGAAAAATTGTATCTAATTTGCTAAAATGACTCTAATGTTATGGATTTCTAAAAAGGATCCTTTTGCTAAGAAAATGATCATACAATATGAACTTTAGATTACATGAGATAATGAGTTATATTAAATATGCATGTCAAACAAACAAAACCAAACACCTTGAAAGCAAATAAATTATATAAACCAAAAGAAGAATCATAACGTATGTTTTCTCCTTAGAAAATGATTAATCAACCAATCTTAAAAGTTTTTCTATAGAACCTACTTTGTTGTTGCAAATTTATTTTCCTGCATAAATGTATGATGCATTGTTTTTCTTACACTTATCCTACAAATTCAATGCCCCACCATTTCTGTTACGAAAAATCACATTGTTCTAATCAATCTAAAAGTTTTCAGTGCACAAACCAATTGAGGAATTAATAATGTTTGCAAGAAAAAAAGCCTTGGTGATGGAGACTTTCTTTTGTTAAAAGGATAAAATGCACACTTAGAAATGGAATTTTTATAGATTGTTAGTTTCTTTTAATAACTCTTAAAAACCAAAATTTAAATTAAGACCAATATAATCTTAAAATAAACTTGTATTCTACAAAATATGAGAATACACTTAAATATATATAAAAAAAGAGTTGGCTTTCCAAGTTAGTTGTAAGCATAGTTATGTAGATATATAGAGTAAACTAAGTTTTTCTTTTATATTTCAACTAGGAAAGAAGATCGAAATTAGTAAGGAGAAATGAAATTTCACATGAGATTTAGTCAAATTTCTATTGGAACCCCTTATGTTTATTCATAAGCATCTAATGAAATAAGTATACTATAACTTGTAGTTTAGATTCAGTTGGTTTAGGTTAGGGATAGATGTATAATAGAGGAGAATTAACCTGAGGAAAAGACTCCTATAGTAAGGGTAATTGCAATCTCTTTATGTATCAGTGCTTTGTGGTTTAGTTTTTATCACACCATTTATAAGTTAGTTTTTCCATTTTTTTGGCCTCTCTTCATGTCTCCTTTGTGTTAGGTCCTTAGAATTGCTTCTTCATTGGTTATCACCCTAATTAATCACTAGGCCAAGTTCCTTCTTTTTTAGTTATTCCTTTACTTTATTTTTTAACTCAGTAATTGAATTAGAATTATATTTTAGTAGTGATTCCCAGTTTTCAAATTTTATGTTAATAGTGTTCTAAGGAGATCAAAACCATTCTATTTGTAAGGTGGCTTTGGGATGATGTTGACGTACTTTGACATGACATAAAGATGTGTGACTTGTTCACATTATCACTACATTAGCATTATGTTTTTATTCCTTTATCCTTAAGGTAGAATTATACAAGAATTTCATGTTTAGGGCTTGACATATAAAATGGATATGATCTTTAATAATTTTTGTATATATAACCTTAATACTTTTGGTTTGTGATTCGTTATGGCTACACATTATAAGAGTTAAGACATTTAGTGACAACTTTTTTGTGACTAATTGTTATTTCATCAAATATATGAGATTTTTTTTGTGACAAAACAATTAATTGACACTATTTTTTGGATTAACTGTGATGATTTTTTGTCACTAATATAATGATAAGTGTGACAATCTAGCATCTTTCACAATTAAATTATCATTATATTAATAGTGACAATTTTTCTTTTATCACTAGGTTCTATCACTAAAAGTATATGCAATTTGGTGCCAAAATAATTTTAGTGGGAATGAATTGTAAATGTGATAAAACATATGCTGCTCACTGATATTTTCTATTTGTTATGACAAAAATAGCTTGGTGACTAATATTTTTCTCTTATCGTCACACAATATTTTACTTTTTGTGGCGAAAACTTTTATCAATAAAAATTCAACAAGTTAGTGTCTACTTAATATTGTCACAAAAATTGAACTATCACTATGGGTCATTACTATTCGTAATTTAATGACAACTTTGTTATTACTAACTATCATTTCGTCATAAATATAAGGTTTTTGTGACAAAACAATTGATTGGCATTATTGTTTGGATTAACCATGACGATTTATTTTTTATCACTAATACAATGATAATTGTGACAATTTAGTATCTTTCATAAATAAATTGTCACTATTAATGCATTAATAGTGTCAAATTTTCTTTTATTAGTAAGTTTTGTCACTAAAAGCATATGCAAATTGGCATCAAAGTAGTTTTTGTGGGAATGAATTGTAATTATGACAAAACATATGTTGGTCACTAATAGTTTCTATTTGTTGTGACAAAACATAATTTGATCACTAATAGTTTTCTCTTATTGTGACCAAACGGTTTATCGTCACATAATATTTTATTTTTTATGATGAAAACTTTTGTCAATAAAAATTCAATTAGTTTGTATATACTTAAGTCACAAAAACAAAATTATCACTATAATCACTACTATTTGTAATTTTTGTGACATGAAATTTTGTCGTCACTTAATCATCAACTTTTTATTACAAAGGTTATTATGAATATAAACGTAACAAATTAATGATAACTATTTCTTATTATAATAACATTTTAAAAATAAATGACTCTAATGAATAATTTTGTCATTATTATACGAATTTTAAAGACTAGAAACTACTTGTCATGGTTTTTGCTTTAATATTTTTATTAACAAACAAATTTAAATATTTTCTTATAAAAAAATCAAACTACATATATTGATAATTCACAAGTAGTATTTTGCATATCAATAGATATTTGCTAAACATAACGTTGAAATTTCATCAAAATAAAATTCAAAATAATTAAGTGTTTAAATATAATAAAAATTTTATTCCAAAATATTAAACAAAACTCTTAACCTATTCAAAATTTAAAAACAAAATTCATGCCAAAGCTCAATCATTGGTATCATCGCCTTCGTCTTCTTCACTTGCTGAATTTATCTAATCATCATTCATAAAAATAAATAATTAAAATAATATTGATTCAGTTCAAATTTTGAAAATTGGACTATTAAGTCAAGCCCTGATCATCTTTGAATTAGTCATGGTGGTAAATTCGTCATATCATGTTTGAGTTTAAGTTGCATTATATTGTGAATATGGTTTCTTTCTTGTAAATATAATCATAATTATAATTGTGTTGTTCATAATAATAATTACTATTATTTGCAATTGGAATATAATTTACATTTCATAATTTAAAACTCTTCTGAATGATAGTAGACTAATTCTTTTTAATATAGGAATAATTTTTATAAGAAGTAAAATCGCAAGCTTTTGAAATGCTATCCTTTTGAAAGGGGAAAAATACAATATAATTTAAGGAATTTATATATTGAATTTATTTTTAAGTTATTTATTAAATATGTCATAAAATATGTAATTCATAAAATCTTGAATGAAATTTCCTGAACAATCTAACATTAATGCCTTAAAATTACGGACAACAATTGAGAAAAGTTAGGGAAGCTCGATCAAAATTTTAAATTTGAAATTGACCAATTGAAAGTTGGTATCACGGGAAAAAGATGAGCATAATCACATCGAAGTTTATGAGATGTTCCAACATAGTTTAAACTCAAGGTTTCAATCAAAATGGTGACATTAATATATTTATAGTCAATACGACAACTTTACAAAGCCATAATTAACTACGTGCAGACAACCATCTAGTCTTAGGTGCCAAATAACTTAGAAACACATATATAAGTAATGGAATGCAAATAAGATAATTTGAACTCCCAACATCTTAATAAAAAATTCATCAGATTATTATTTCAATAAGCACATTAACCACACCCTAACACAAACAACAATTGATTGGAAGTACAAGGCCCAGGTGTTAAACCCCGAACCTAACCATGTCATCATTTGGATGCCACTCACACATCATAACTCATCCTCTCCCTCTCAATATCTTCACTCCCATATTTAAACCTGTGCGAAGATTCTAAGATCTTGGGCTATTAAGTATTCCCTTGACTTCTTTATCCTTTCCCAAACAAAACAAAATATTTCCTCTTCCTCATCCTCTTCGTGCTTTCACACGAAACCAGAGAATGGCTTTGTATCTACTCTCAATGGACAGTTGCAGTATCCTATTGAGTGTTATGAAAATAGATAGTTCTGGTGATCACTCTTCATCTTTTGTATGTTTTTCTTTCATTTTATGCCATTTTCTTTGTATGATATTTATATTGTAATGCCAGACTCTCTAAGCCCTTTTATATTGGTCCGTACTTGGAGATGCCATGGTATATTGATATATGCATGATTGCATATGAGTTCAAAGATGTATTTAAATCCTTTTGGGTATATATGTCACTAATTTATAATGTTATATGCCCTTACATGAACTTAGAGTTCATTGGTATGCGAAATCTTGGAGATTTATGATATATAAGCTTCTAAATGTGTAAATTGAGTCCATTGGATGGATATGACCATGGTAGTTGAGTTAAATGTATTCTAATGCCTTAGAGGTGATTAGACATTATTTATAGACTTATTGGATATTTAGAAAGCTTAACTGGAAAAGTTGATATACATAAGGGCTTATTTGCCAATTGTTAAAATTAAAGGACTTAAATGTAATTTTTCAATTCTTAAAGGATCAATATGTAATTTTATAAAGTTAAAGGGCTTAATTATTATTTTAAAAAATCTGATGACCAAAATAAAAATAAAAGTTTTGGCTATTCCTAGATTTTGGGCTTAATTGCAAATGTAGCGCCCCTTACCGCAGGGTACACACCGGAATGTCCGGAAGTCATTTCGGTACATAGCCTACAATAAGAGTAAGCTACATTCAATCATTACATTCACTTCACATGGCATCATATCAATATTCACTTATAGAAAAACCACATTATTTTTAAAATCAAAATTTTCCCCGTTTCATTTCATAAAACCCGAATGCCTACATTGTGTCTTTCAACATTTTCTATATGAACATCATCAAAACCTAATACAAAAGTACTACATAAAAGAGGAAAATATACACAATCTAACTAATCTGTCTAAAAAAAATTCTAGCTGACTGACTTTTGAGCCATGACTTCTCTTACAAATCACAATTTACACGACTGGTAGAACCTCTCAGTAGCTAGATTCGTCTCTTGGTCTTGAAAAGATAACGTTGCAATTTTGGTGAGTTTTGCAAACTCAATGAGGTAACCATCATCGATGGCTCACTCAATTCGTGCAACACATCATTCCACATAACATATAATCACATACTGCACTTTACATAAGTATCACATTTTCACTTAAGTATAGGCAAATTTGGCATTTCATTCCAATAAACATACTTAACAATATGCAAATGAAATGCTCATGAGACACTTTTCAATTATTACGTTGTTGTGACCGAATGCCTAAACTGTCCTGTATTTATTTTGGATATCGGCTTCATTAATAACTGTCCCTTATCTAATAAGGATACAAGGCTCATTTTACATAGTGAGCTTTAGGTTATTAATCACTGTTTGAGCTCGAGACTCTTTTCACTCGTTGAGTTTTAAGCTCTGATCGGTGGTTACTCCGGTTACAATTGCCATTATCTGATTATGCATTCATATATGGAATGCATGTACCACAATTACTCACATTATAAAGTAATTGAGTCTTCACATTCACATTCAAGTAGCACTTTAATATCTCAATCCACATTCATATTCATCGGACCTTCTATCCGGAATCCACAATTAAACATATTCAATTATTATTCAAAACATAAATTAAACAAACAAGTAATTAAGTGAGATCATCTAGGTTACTCACAAGTTGCTCCCGAAGTTAATGCTTTGAAGTTACGACAACTTCTGGAGGTTGACGTTCCAGTTGCTCCTCTATCACAAATAATATACACAATATCATAATTTGTACAATCATAAGTATTCAATAATGCACATGTATGAAATAGATTATGTACAATGCATGTTCATGATAATACTCGGTATTTATCCATCAATTTCATCACAAAATCAATCTCATCTCAAAACTCATCTAAGTATAATTTATACTTAGATTTATGCCTCACTAAAACCATTAAAATCTCTATTCCTTTCTCATTGACTCACTTTAGATTTTTCCAAGTCACCCTTTCGTGTGTATTGTTCACATTCAATTAGAAAGAAAAAATGACATAATTTGGTCATACTATCTTCTAGAAAAGTATTCCTCTATGTCTTATCTTTCCATTAACACCAAAATCACTCAATTTGGTTCAGTAATTTGGAAGATAAACTTTCAACATTATTGGGTTGTTCACATTCAAAAATAGTGTACTATATACAATTTACATCTAGAAATTCAATATTTTAAAGAAAGAATTAAAATTAGAATTCTAGAGACAATTTGTAGGCCTATATCTCTAGTTTACTAAAAATTAAAATTCATCTTATTTGTAATCCTACAGATCAAGATATCATCAAAATACTAGAACATGTTTAGTAAAATATCCAGTTCATGCTCTTCCAACCGATACCCTTATTTTGATTCGATCAATCCTTTTCGAGTCAAAACCAAAAGCTATAAATTTTTATAAAGATATAGATAAATGTGTTATAAATCCAATGCTTCAAAAATTTTGTCATTTGGAGGTCGAATGACAAAGTTATGACCAAAATAGTGGAACATGTTCAGGTTGGGGGAAAACCTGCGGGTCACGAATGTGCATAAGCACGATTGTGGCTTGCTCGTGCAGCAAAGTCACGATCGCGATATTCTCTACTTCTTCAGACCTGTTTGATAAAATGGGCATAACTTTTACTACAAATATCGGATCAAGGTCATTCAAATATTTCGAAGAGAACTTCTAGACCTACAATTCCATGAAGACCTTAAAACAATTTTTGCCTCTATAAGGGTCAAATTTTCAAAATAATGTAGCTGTCCCGAATGTCCATCTTATGCAACATCACAAACTTCTAATAAACATATCTTTCAACTCTATTGTCCAAAACTTTCATACTTTATACCGTTAAAAAGCTAAGAAGATAAGCTATAACTTTTATGAAGGCAACTTTGTCAAAATCTATTTAGATTAGTACAGTAAATTCACCAAAGTTTAGATTGAAAATTCAACTCTTTCCTACTATTCATTCCCAGAAATTTCCAGACTTCATTTTTCAAAATCCAACACTTCAATTTTTTAATCTACTCCATTTCACTTAACTCATTAACCAAAAATTCACACTAACTCTAAAAATGCAAATTTAACAAAGTTTCATCGACATCATAAGAAAAAACAAATATTTAGTAGTTGAACTCTTCATGCTCTGTCATACACCATTCACTGCATTTTCAACTTTTGTCCATATTCTCTGTTTTCCTCTCAACTTTCATTTATACACTCATTCCCATCTTAGGCCATCATTTTAAAATTTCTCTTCAACTCAAAAACCATTTCCTTGATCATTTCTAAGTTTTCATCAACTCACGTATAAACACCTATATATTCATACATGCACAGTGCATATCACCTTTGCATATCTAATTCTCCACACCAATCCTATACATCATTTCATTGCTATTTCAACTCTAAGAACCATTTCCACAACACCTAATCACTAACAATCCATCAAAAACTAAATAACACCATATACACAATTTTCATCCCATTAACACAATGTTCATGAATATAAATATACGTAAATGCCATGAACATGCACTGACAATAAATTCATCAACTATATTTCAAAAATCCACAACTCTAACAAATTTATTCACTACTTACTTGTTGAAAACTCCAAAAGCTTCAGCTATCTTCAAGTCCTAACTCCATGTAAAACTCACGTATTTATTGTGTAAAATAACCAGCTTCAGATTTTTCTTAGGTTGGAAGAATAAATAGCAGTGGTGGTAGAGTTGTGGGATGAGGAAAAACAAAGAAATCCCTCTGAAGGATTTTGATGAAAAACTTTGTGCGTGGAAGAAAATTTGAAGAAGGTGACTAAGAAGAAGGGACTTAGATATATAACTTAGTTCTGTTTACTCTCAGGTATCTTAACTCACTATCAGACAAAAATTATAAAGGCAACTTATTAAATGACACTTGTCACTTTCCTAAGGTCTAAGTTCTAACTTAGTTTCTTCTTGAATAATTCCTTTTGTCTCATCTTTACAATCTAACTCTCTCCAATCATCATTAATTCCTATTCTCTCTTTCTTTTCCATAAATTTCCATAATTCTCTATAATTTATGAAAATAAATCATAAAATCACCAAAATTAATAAATATTACAATTTCACTAACCCGTAAAATTTCCAATGTAAAAACATTCTTAATTCTAAAAAATACACAAATCAATCCAATTATACCAAAATTATTTATTAACGTATGTACAATTATTTTTATGTGCAGAAAAATTTACTATTCATGTATGTGTGTATGGTATATTATGCATGAGCATGAAAAAGGATTTCTAAGCCTCTCATAAATCACTTACACTTACTATTTTAACCTTCCCACAGGTAATGGGATGTTACAACAAATTTAGGAAAAGTTCGGAGGGTATAATAGTAATTTCACATAAGCTCAAGATAAAAAGATAATTTCACCATATTTGGTCAAAGAAGAGTCAATATTCTAGACCCTTCTTAATGATTAAAGATTATAAACATTTTGCTTTAATCGAAAGAAAGGAGAAGAGAGGAGGAGAAGAACCCATTCGACCATCACTAAAATTCTACCATTCCTTTTGATTCTCCAGCTCAAATCAAGGTGTTCTAAGTTAATTTGGGATCAAGGAACTCAAATCTATCATTAGATTTAAGAAGTTCTCAAAGGATTTTAAGATATCACTAAAGGAAAGTTTAGGTAAATTTTATCTCATCTCTCTCTACATTATAATTGTTCTCCATGCTTGCATAAGCATGAAACGTGGTTGAGATGAATGAAATCAGTCATGGAGAAGTCCCCTTAAGCCAAAACTGAAATGTTCTCTTTTTGGTAAAAATTTGTGAAATTTTTAATATCTTTTGAAATTGGTGATTTAAATGAATTCTATAATGTTAATTGTATATGTATAATGTGAATTGATGATGAAAAATGAGAAGATGTATATTTGATAAGGCTTAGTCAAAATGATGGGATAAGAAATGGACTAATGTAATGAGTTGTATAGTTATGATGAATATGGCTTAAACGAAGGGAATTGGATTGAATGGAGTGGTGACATGTGTTGTTGATTGGAAGTGTTTGTTATATAATAAGATAGGAGCATGAATTACTATGATGAAGTCTTGAAAACATAACTTTAAATTCATGCACATTAGATGTTTCATAAAATGCCTAAGTAAACTTGGTTTAGGATTTAAGGATTCATAATGATATGCATTGGAAAGTGACTTTCATGCTTACTTGGAAAAAACTTGAATTTTTGCTTAGATTGATGAGTATTGGCCTAATTTATTTGGATAAAAATGTGCTTAATTATGTTTTGAAAGGTAAGTATTGGATTAAAGGAATTAAATGCCTTAGAAAATGCAAAGGAAAAGTTAATGTGGTAGCCGATGCACTGAGTCGTAAGTCTTATTCGGTAGTAATTGTTAAGTAAAATCCTTACATAAGATGAGTTTGTGGAGCCTTGGGGTTGGACTCTCAGTGGCAGAGGACGACGGAACATTGCTAGCATGATTTTAAGTTTGGCCAATATTATTTAGTGATATCAAGAGATCGCAAGCCGACGATCCCGAGTTAAGAGTCATTCGGGAGAAATTGTCATTTGAAGAGAGTGAAGGGTTCTAAATGAGAGAAGACGAGTTGTTAGTCTTCAGAGATAGAGTCTATATGCTGGATGACTAAGGTCTCAGGCAAGCTATCTTGGATAAAGCTCATGGTTTGACTTATGTTATGCATCCTGGTAGCACTAAGATGTATCGAACTCTTAGAGAGAGTTATCGGTGGCCAGGGATGAAGAGAGAGATAGCAAAATTTGTGGCCAAGTGTCTTCCCTGTCAACAGATTAAGGTAGAGCTTCAGAAACCAACAGGTATATTACAGTCTTTGTCTATTCTGGAATGGAAGTGGGAGTATGTGACAATGGATTTTGTAGTTGGACTACCTCGTACATCGAAGGGTTAAGATGTTATTTGGGTTATAGTGGATAGATTGACGAAATCTACTCATTTTCTGTAACATCCCATTTCTATACTAAGGGTTAAAATCCTAGATTTCTATCATTGAGAAAATAACAATGAGAGATTAAAAAAATGCATTTCATGCTCATGCATAATGTTAGCATACACACACTTGAAATTTGATTATTTCACATATTACAATGAATTGTTCATGCACTTATTTGACATTTTTCGGGTATAAATGACTGTTTTAATACGATTATAATGTGAATTATGGATTATGTTTCTTAAAACTTGAGTTGGAATGTATAAGTAGTGAAATAGAATTTTTAGTGAAATATGAGAATTTTTTAGAATTTAAGAGTATTTTTGGACTAGGAAAAATGTCAAGTGACAGAATAATTGATAAATAATAGTAGAAATAAGAGTCAAATAGAAATGGAAAATTTTATGAATGACATTAAGATTTAATGACAAGTGTCACTAAAAATTAGGAGAAAATTAGGTTAAAAATTGGAGACAAATGGACTAGCTTACTAAAAGACCAAAGTGGGACCATAGGAAAGTGACAAATGTCACTACCACTCACCACTTACAATTCTTTTGCCTAAATTAAAGGCCATCTTGTGGTCTTTCACTTTTCATTTACGAAACTTGCTTCTTTTCTTAATTTTGTTCATTTGCTCTCATCTTCTCATTCTTCTCTCCATCTACTAAACTCTTACCACTCTCATCATATTGATTTTTGTTCAACTCTTTCACCTTGTTTCTTTAAGATTTGTTATCTTCTCCATCTTGTTACTAAAGTCCCAACCCTTCCACCTTGAATGATGATGATAATCGTGTAAGTTAGAGAAGCTAGGGTTAAGTGTGATTTGAAGATACTGAAGCTAAACAATTAAGTATAAGCATTACTCTTCTTTGAATGAAGTACATATGATGATAGTTGGTGATAAAATGATCATGAAGAAATGAATGTGTTTATATCTTATTTTTCTATGATTTATGAAAAACAATGTATGACTTGGTATTGAGACAATTTAGAGTTAAAATGAATCTTAAAAGGATGTAGAAAGAAGTGTAAAAAATTGATTTATGAATATATATTTTCATGTTCTGTTTTTGATGTATAAAAACGTGGATCATTGGTTGTTTTAGAAATAGATTGTATTCAGTATTGAAGTTAAGGAAAAGACAAGTGTAGTGTCTTGAAAAGAGAAGAATTGTGATGAAAGTTTAGAGATAAATTGACAATGGTGTTTAAAGTGTGCTGAAATATGTTAGCTGTAACATTTCCACTGGATATGCATCTGTATTTTATCTATAACTTGATCTGTAGATATATAAATGAGATGATTTTTAATTTGGATTAAATTAGAGACATATGGATACATTGTTCATGAAGACATCAAATTCAAGTTCTATCTATAAGAGTTTCAAAATTTGACTTAAAGTTATAAATTGATGGATGAATATATATGTTTGTGTTCTGTTTTGAGAGTATGAAAACCATGAGTGATGAGATGTTATGTAGATGTTATGAGTTCTAAATTAAAGGTATAATGAAAATGAAAGTTATGTTAACTAAGATGTTGAGTTGTGTTCTTGAAATGAGATGAATTAAGGTGATAATTATAAGTGAAATGAAAGTGGAAATGAAGATGAATTTGTGCAGAAAGCTAATGATGTATGTATATATGTATAAGTTCTGTTTTTGGTGTTTATGAGCAATCATGAACTATAATTTGTTTATGGATGATATTGAGTTGAAATATAGTTTAGAATGATGGGGGAAATGATGAGTAATTAAACTAGAAATGATAAACCAAGAATAAGGTGGTGAATGTAGTAAGTAAAGAGTTAGAAATATGGAAAATAAGGATACAATTGGATAGGTTTTGAGGAAAGAGGCACAACTTTTTCTATAGAACTTAGATTGAGGTAATTTAAGTATGTTTTAGAAGAGGACTTCGAGTTCTACAAATTCTATAGAGAACCTAAAAAGAGATTTTACTGTCTAGAGGGTCAAAATTTCACATTTCTATAAGTGACCCGTAAAGGTCCGCTCAGCAGACATTCACTGGCCATTTGGTCTTATTTAGGCTAGAATGGAGCTTAAATTGAACCTAGAATGATGCTTAGATTATGTGACTAATGTGTGATATGTATGAAGTGATAATTGGGGTTATAACTTAATAAATGAATTGATAATATCAAAGTACCAAAGGCATGAGTATAATGTGAATGAAGATGTTCATATGATTGTAGTTATGATTCAAAGGCATTGAGTAATATGTATTAAGTGAATGTGAATGAGAATTGGGTGTTACTAGAGCATATAATGTTAGAAAATAAATGACGAGAAATTGAGTTATGATATTAGAGTAACCAAGTGTTTTTGAGGTGTAAGCTTAAGAATAAGCTAGACACTTAAAAAGGGTAAAGATTGAATGGTGAACTTAGAATGATCATGTACAAATGAAGTGTAAACCTAAGATCAATTAGATGCATATGATTTATGAAATGTGAATGACCAAAAGATGTGAATTTAGGTAATATACCTGAGATTGTCATTGATCATGCATTATATACACAACACATATACATATGTATGTGATTAAGTATTCATAAGATTGTGCAATTAATCATGTGTGTGCAATATATGTATTGCATAATGTTGATGTGCAAGATAAAACATCCACATCCAGATGTTTCCGAATTATGGAAGCTAATGCTAATCTGGAGCGTACTATGAGTCGACCTAAATGGTCTTACTTTAAATGATTGTCTGTTTAAATTCTGTATTGAATGATTATGTGAATGTGATTGTACTAGTTTTGGACATTGAATGTCCGAGGCATTTGATGCATGAAATAAATACTGGAAGTGCTCATTGAATGTGAATTGGACTGACTATGTGTTTTATCAACTTAAAAGTTGAATGCCGGATCAAGGTTCGATGACATTTGAAAGTGAATGTGTAAAGTGAAATAAAGTGACTGATTGATCTTATATGATTGATGGATTTCATTACATGAATGCATGATAATATAAAGGTTGTTGTGACCGGAGTTGCCACAGAGAAAGAGCTTAAAACTCAGAAGGTGAAAAAGAGCTTAAAGCTTAAAATGTGATTAAGAGTCAAAGGCTCACTATATATAATGAGCCCGATATCCCCAACAGATACAGGATAGTTATCAATGAGCTCAGTATCCACAATAGATACGGGACATTTATAGGTACTTGATTACAACAATAACAATTGAAAGTGAGTCCTATTTGTATTACATATATAAGTAATATGTATGATTTGAAAGATTAAAACGAACTGTTTGACTACATTGAATGTGAAATGTGAAAATTATGAACAAAATAGTTTTGTGATGCTATATGATGATAAATGAAATGATGTGAAATTAGTGAATGTATGCATTGATGTGTTATGTGATTGAGTGAGTCATCGAGGATGATCCACTCACCGAGTTTACAAAACTTAACCCAAAATTTGCAATATTTTTCAGACTTAGAAAAGATCTCCAATTACACAAATTGAAATCAAGCCACTGCATTTGAGTAAGAGATAGAGGTCGGGATTAGTTCACGCCTGCATATGTATTTTTTTAATTTTGTATCAAATTGTGTATTCCATAATTATAGTACCTCGATTATTTGAATAATTCTATTTGTGTAATGACTTTCCAAATTAGAAATGTTTGTAAATAAGCTTGAACAATGAGTGTAGTAACACTCATGAATGAAAATTTTTATGAATAAAATGGGTCCGTTTTGTTTATTTATTTCCACAAAAGCGTGTGATGTTTGAAAAAAATTGAAAAGAGTTTGATTGACTAAGTATTCTAGCATGTCACCCTCGTAGAGTATGTCCTCGAATACCATCAGTATGCTCGTAGATATGCACTATGAGAGTGGGGTGTTACATTTTCTGCCTATCCACACAACCTACTCATTGGAGAGGTTGACAAAGTTGTATATCGATGAGATTGTGAAGCTGCATGGGATGCTAGTTTCTCTAATATCATATAAGGATCTGAGATTCCCCACACGATTTTGGGTGAAATTCTAGGAATCTCTGGGGACTAAACTGAAGTTTAGTAATGCCTTCTACCCCCAAACTGATGGTTAGACGGAGAGGACCATTCAAACACTTGAGGACATGTTAAGAGCATGTGTGATGGAATTCCAAAGGAGTTAAGACTGGCACTTGCTTTTGATGGAGTTTGCTTATAATAATAGTTATTAGACAAGTATCGGTATGCCACCATATGAAGCATTTTATAGGAGAAAATGTAGGACACCTCTATGTTGGGATGAGGTTGGCACAATCAAAGTCGAAGGAGCCAAATTGATAGAAGTTACCACTTAGAAAGTAAAAATCATTTGAGAGAGGATGAAAGTTGCCCAGGATCATTAAAAGAGTTACGCAGATAAAAGGCAACAATCATTAAAGTTTGCAATTGGTGATATGGTTTTCCTTTGGATATCACCATCGAAAGGTATTATCTGATTTCATAGCCGAGGGAGCTGAACCCTTGATATATCGGACCTTTCTATATCCTGGAGTGTGTCGAGACTGTAGCGTATCGGTTAGAACTACCATCAGGCTTGGATAGGATCCATATTGTGTTCCATGTTTTGATGCTTAAAAAGTACAAACTGGATCCATCTTACATTTTGGAGACACCTTCAGTAGAGAAGACCTGAATTTTGAGGTGAAACTAGTCCAGATTTTGGATTGATAGATAAAGAGGTTGCACAACAAGGAGGTTCCGACGGTCAAAGTTCTTTGGAAGAGCAACGGGGTCAAGGAGATGATACGGGAGCCTGAGGATATTATAATACGTTGTTACCCCCATTTATTTGTTTCCCCAACTTAGGATTTTTTAGGATGAAACTCTTTTGAGGGAGGGAGGACTTGCAACACCGGACTCTTTGAGCTCTTTTGTATTGATCTGTACTTGGAGATGAACAATATATTGATATATACATGGTTTTATATGAGTTCAAAGGTGTATTTAAATCCTTTTGGGTATATATGTTAGTGATTTATAATGTTATATGCCCTTACATGAACTTAGAGTTTATCAGTATGCGAAATCTTAGAGATTTATGACATATAAGCTTCTAAGTATGTAAAACCGAGTCCATTGGATGGGCATGACCATGATGGTTGACTTAAATGTGTTCTAATGCCTTAGAGGTGATTAGATATGATCTATAGACTTATTGGACACTTAGAAAGCTTAATTGGAAAAGTTAATATACATAAGGGCTTATTTATCAATTGTTAAAAAAAGGACTTAAATGTAATTTTTCAATTCTTGGAGGATCAATATGTAATTTTATAAAGTTAAGGGGCTCAATTATTATTTTAAAAAATTTGGAGACCAAAATAAAAGTAAAAGTTTTGGCCATTCCCAAATTTCAGACTTAACTGCAAAGTAAGGAAAAGTTGGAAGGGTATAATAGTAATTTCACATAATCTAAGGACGAAAAGGTAATTTCACCATATTTGGCCAAAGAAGAGTCAATATTCTAGACTCTTCTTCAATGTATGGTCATGCACCCCACTTTTAAAGACGAGAAATATTTCGTTTTAATTGAAAGAAAGGAGAAGAAAGGAGATGAGAGGAGGAGAAGAACCCATTCAGCCATCAATAAAATTATACCATTCTCTTTTATTCTTTAACCCAATCAAGTTGTTCTAAGTTACTTGGGATCAAAGAACTCAAATATATCATTAGATTTGAAAAATTCTCAAAGGATTTTAAGATATCATCAAAGGAAAGTTTAGGTAAATTTTGTCTTGTCTCTCTCTATATTATGATTTTGAGTTTGATGTTCAGATATGTTGTTCTCCATGCTTAAATATTCATGAAACCTGGTTTAGTTGAATGAAATGAGTCATGGAGAAGTCCCCTTAAGCCAAAATAGAAATGTTCTCTTTTTGGTGAAAATTTGTGAATTTTTAAATATTTTTTGAAATTGATGGTTTAAATGAATTCTATGATATTAATTGTATATGTATGATGTCAATTGATGATGAAAAATGAAGAAGATGTATATTAGATAAGGCTTGGTCGAAATGATGGGAGAAGAAATGGACTAATGTAATGAGTTGTATAATTATGATGAATATGACTTAAATGAAGGGAATTTGATTGAATGGAGTGATAAAATGTGTTGTTGTTTGGAAGTGTTTGTTATATAGTAAGATAAAAGAATGAACTACTATAATAAAGGCTTAAAAATATGACTTGAAAGTCATGCACATTAGGTGTTTAATAAAATTCCTAAGTGAACATGACTTAGGATTTAAGGATT
>JANZLF010000004.1:21306575-21320197 GCA_026546835.1 Erythroxylum foetidum | reverse complement strand
CTCCGATCTCTGCGTGGATACCGTTAGAGACGGTCTCCTTTGACCGTTATGGTTTGAGTTTGTTATATAGACACATGAATCCTTGCTTTCGGGAAGGTCCCGGAACAAAAAATGTTTGTTTTTTCACACCGTGTGCATGTGATGCACACACCGGGATTTTCCTACAGGAACATCTGCATTATATATTTTGTTGTGAAATGCAAATCTCTGTTTATATGTTTGTAACAAAAGTCTTTGCCTTCTAGCGATGATTTTATTTATAACTTGACCTTAGATTTTGGAAATGTAGTACATCCTGATTAAATATAAACCAAATGTATTTTCCTTAGATGTTGTTAATGTCTTTACAAGTTGTAAGAATTAAACATTGTAAGCAAATTCATATGATTACAGCGACAAAACGAGTTTGCAATGTCAATTGTCATGATTGTGTGTTCTTTCTTTGGGTAAATCAATGACCACTCATTGTTGGTGATAAACCACAAGTGGGTTAGTTTGTGCCTTTCTATGTTGCATGTGATATGTAATACTATAATGGTTTCCATTTCTATTGATAGGATCTGAAAACAATAAATTACTGTTTGAGGGAAATTGTTTTGAGATGAATTTTTGGTACTACACATCTGACTTCTAACTTAAAGATCTTTCATATTGGACTTCTTTCACGTGCTTTAGGCGTTAAAGAAACAACATCTAATTCCCAAGAAAAAGTCAAATTTTAACTGAAGTTAAAGCTACAAAGAAACATACAAGTATTT
The DNA here is from genome assembly GCA_026546835.1 of Erythroxylum foetidum. Lineage (NCBI taxonomy): Eukaryota > Viridiplantae > Streptophyta > Magnoliopsida > Malpighiales > Erythroxylaceae > Erythroxylum > Erythroxylum foetidum. Next base: position 21,319,439 of record JANZLF010000004.1, on the reverse strand, counting down.
TAGATGATGAAGTTGCACGACTTACTGAAACCACAAAAACACAAGATGAAAAGATTCAAGCTCAAGATGAGAAGATTCAAGCTCAAGACGCATCTATTGAAAAGCAAGCCATGAAAATGAAACAAAATTTAGTTGTTTTTGCACATTTGGAAAATACTAGAGTAATTCCTAGTTTGTTACTCAATGCTTTTACCTCAAATGGAGATCCATCAAGTGCCACAACATCAAATATCCCAACTAGTCATATGAGTTTATAAATTTATAAAATTTAGAATAGTTGATATTACTTCTTATCATTATCATTATATTATTATAAAATGATACTAATAAATATATAGCTTAATATTTTATAAACTAATTAATTGATTCCATTTTTTATTTATTTTGTAGGAAACAAATTAACAGTGAACTTCATCTAGAAAAACAGCCAGAAAAATTTACCTCGGAGAGTTTTATTTTAAATTAGTATGTAATAGTTTGGGATAATTATAATAAATATAATTATCTTGAATATTAATTTTTCAATTTTATATATTAGAAATTAGAATTTTGTACATTTTTGTGATTTATATATATTTATATATTAATAATTTTATTTGTCGTGTATGACAATATCTTGGCACTAAATATCCATATCATTTGTGACTTCTGTTTTCTGGCCACCAAAGCAAAAAAAATTTATCAATTAAGCAATGATATTGTTAAATTTAATAATATTATTTATGACAAACAGAAATACATTAGTGATAAATTTACTATAACATATAATCTTTATTTAGTGACAACATTATTGTAACATATAACTTTCATACTTGTGATAAAATCTGTTAGACAATAGGATCATTGATGCGAATTTTTTTACCACTCGTGCAATTCTGTTGTTGAATTGATAGTTTTATTTGTGACAATAATAAATACGTTAGTGAAAATACCAAATTTTCATTTTTATGACAACATAATTTTGGCACTTTTTTGTTAAAATATTAATGATTAAGAAGTAATGGACACTAATAAAAAAAGCACGAGTGAGAAATATTTTGTCATTATTTTCAATTATTTTAGTGGTGACGATGTTGTCATAATAAAATAAAGTATTGTTACGACTTTATTTGACACTATTTTATATTGTTTGTGTCAACAAACTTGTTATAAATATATAAAATTACTATGACTATATAGTTTTGTCACACATTCCATAGATTTTAGTGTTATTACTTTTGTCACAAAAGTGTTGCATAATTGTGATTATTTTCCTAAATTAGTCACTATTTTATTATTGGTGAAGGTCTTTATAACGAGAGGTCACGATTTTAAAAATTGGACTATTAATAGTAGTGATTAATATTGCTGGTTTTAGTGATAACTTTTACTTTCACTAAAAATACAATTTCTTGTAGTGACATCACAATCCATATCTTTTATACTCCCTAGTATTTTTCAATGTTTTCTTTGGTATAATTTCTTTCTATTAAGATCTAAGCTCTAATGGAGGAGAAGACTTCTAAAACGTTTTTTAAAATGTCATATTCCTCCAAATCATATATATTAAGAGTATAAGGTAATAAAGTTCTTTGATTTATTTTTGTTGTACATCATCTTTATGTCTTCTCCATTAAGATTAATTGCAAATTATTTTTGCTTATTTTCCTATTTGCAAATATAGTACACCCAATGTGCATTGAAAAGTTCATACCTTCTGACTTTGTACATAAATAGAACTTAATCATTGTATTATTATGAGGATAGTTATTTTGGAATAATCATAATCTACTTGTTGTATTTTGTAAGAAGGTGATGATCAGGAATGGATAAGGAGGTATTCTGTGAAGGATTTTGAAGTGCCCATCATATTGGTTTTGTTTTGTATTTTAGTTGATGTACTTATATTCCATATGGACTAGAGGAAGATAATATAGGTACATATTTTAGTTAATGATTTTTGGATATTGTACTTTGGATATATTAAAGGTTGAATTTCATTAAGTCCATATAGAGTATAAGATAGTGTATATAAATGAAATTTTTTTGGTCATTAACATTTGGCGGTATATATTTTAGAACATATATTAATGTATGTATAACTATTTTAAATACTATATATTGTGTTAATGAAAATTAATTTATGTATAGATGTTGCCTACTCAATGACAAGTATTTGTTTTTCTATTATCATGTTATTGCTAATGAAATGATAAATTGTTACTTTTGTTATTAGGTATTCTTGCCTAAAAAATTACTTCATTGCCTTATGATTCAAATTGTCACTATATTCATTCAATATTGTTTCCAATTCATGGACCTTGGTTGTGAATCTAAAGTAACTTAGGTTGTATTATTAATTGATATCCACCGACCACAGCAAGAGAGTGACAATGGATGCAAATAGGGTTGGAGGCAATCACGGAACAAATGGGCTTACTTAACGTGCAGTCTAAAGCTACTTGGAATATAGGCCTAGGCAGGGGGAGAGAAAAGTCACACAGTGAGGGGGCAACATGAAGATCGGAGTTGGAGTAATGCTAATAACAATCACATACTACTTAATAAATGGGTGGCAGTGGGATCCCGAGACATTCCCTTAACAAGTTTAATTATATTTTCCTTTTCATTTATTTATTTTACTCGCAATATCAAATTGGACTTCTTGTCTTCACGAGATGGCAATTAAATTACATTGTGCTTTCTGCTCAAAACTTTGAGCAAATCCAATTTCCTAAAGGCCGGGAATTTAGAATCGATTTTGTTTGGGGCATAGAATGGGTACAGAATTAAGAACTAAGAATCTCTCTGACAAGTGAAAGTAAACTTTGGATTGGAGTTAGGAACAGTAGACAAGTATCTTACAGTACAGGTTTTTTCTAATCACGCTGCATTCAATTGTTTTTGCAAAGAGCGATACACTTAGGCTGCCCTCCTCTCTGGATCTGGTAGACGACACGTTCATCAAGGGGATGCTGTAAGACAGACATGCATTTCTTTGCAATCAACTATTGCCCCAAGCAGCTGCTAAATCTTACCGCCTCAATGACAATGACCTCGTACACAATCCTGTACTAAGCTGCAATCTCCGGTCTCTACATCTTTACTGAAAGATGAATATCAATCATTACAACTAATCTTCCAAGCAGAACATCATGTCCTACAAGGTATCAACTTTGAGGAAATGTGCACCGTTGGTAACCATTAACCTTTCAACTTCACACAATCGGAACTTCATAGCTCATAAGAATGCCTAACTAATCAACAGACCACAGCAAACCTCTTCTGAGGGCCGAATCCCCAGGCATAACAGAAGCATCAAAAGTATTTCACTTCCCCATTATCAGAAAAATCTCTTTCAGATCCCTCCTTGTATGATTCATCCAATGAAAATGCCAACGCTTTTTCAATAGCTGGAAGCAAATAATTGCCAATCATGTTCCTTAGTCATATCTTCATGGGAACAATGATAAACTGCTCCATGTCCCAAACCACATGGATAGTTCTCATACATGTCCTCAGCAGGAAAGGTTGAAGATGTGTCAATGCTATACGGGTATACAAGAGCATGATTATTTGCTATGTAATAATCTCTCAAGGAATTGCTTACTGGAGAGTGCTTCAGCACAGAGTTGAAATTGATTCCAGAGGAAAATAGAACTTTTCTATCAGTATGACATTGCTCATCATCTAGAATCTTGCTCATAAACCAAAGATGATTTTGGGGAGAAAGAATGATGCTTCTACTATCACACGTGCTGTAAAGATGACAATATTCAACTAAATTATGATCGCTGGCTTTGTCGTGCAAGGACAAAGAGCAATCATCCAAAACAGTATCCACTTTTTCCTTAATCTCAAGAATACCTTCTTCCAGATCATGGCTGTCATGGCTGGGTGAAGGGTGCCAACATAGTGAAGGCAGGTTTGGGGAACGATGACATAACAAAGATGGTTTACACAATCCATTTAAACTGAATCTGCTATGGTTTTCCAATTGTTGATCATCAGCATGTAAACCCCATGAATTTGGACACATGCTCAGCTCTGTATTTTCACAACTCAAAGATAGGCTTCTATCATCCATCATGTTTTTGAAGTCCCAACCCAGCAAAAGAGGATGAGGCTCTTCTGAAGACAGAGGGTTATTGGGAGATCGGAATTCACCAATGATGCTGTTCTGTTTCTGTTTCTGCTGAGGATGCATGCTAAATTCTGTAGTTCTACAAGTCGGAGACGGTTTTCTCTCATCCACTATGTTGTTAAATTCCCAATCCACCAGAGGGAGATGGAGTTCATCACCACTAAAGGATTTATTAAAATAATGGAATCTATTGGTACACTTGAGATCATTACAGGTGTCAGGTTCATATTCTGGAATCTGAAAGCCAAAAGTAGAATTGTCCTCAGCATAGAAACCATGGGTCTTGCTTTCTCGCAGAATTTGGAGTGCCCTCATTCTGCTATCCTTATAGGCTTCATGATAGACTTCAGGGCTGGAACTTGAGATATCTGGCTCGCTTGGTATATCCAACCAACAAAAGCATAGATCATTGTCGAAGGGTAGCTTATCCTCTATTTCCATCATGTTTCTTATAGGCATCTGATGAGATTCATTTGAATAGTTTTTTGAACAAGGAAAGGTATGCACCTTAGTTTTGCCATCAATTTGCCCCTTCCCTGTCTGGAAAATGCAAAAGGTCAGAAAGCAAAGTTCCAGCTGCTTAATGTAGACATCGTCTAACTCATAGCCACTCAAATAACATTTCTCCATACTAACATTTCTCCATACTTTTTCCATGATAGTCACCGGAAACAGCCGGCTGATCAGCGCAGAAATAATATCACACCTGCGGATATATTCTTTATGGCACATGATAGCAGAAATATGGAAGACATAAGAACTCATTATATGTCATGTGTCTAACCCCTTTGAACATAGCTCATCAGGAAAAGAGGTATTTGCAGCCCACTTTTGGAGATTTTTTCTTTTTCTAGAAAAGACATCCAATTGCCGGTACTGAGCCCCTGCAGATTTGCAGCAACTCAGTTATGACTAGAAAGCTTTAGGATCCACATTGTTTACATAATAATTGCATGCAAGTATAGCTACAGTGATAGTCCTAAGTATTCTTCAACTTAGTAAGTTAAGGTTTTAAATGAATATGAGGTGATGAACAGTAGTAGAGTAGCATTAATAAAGTAAGAAAATACGTAGGCCACAGCTCATAAACCATTCTAATAATATAAAGGTCCAAAGTTGGAAAGGTTACAACAACAAAAATTGTCATAATATTTATATGGTTCCTTAAGGCAGTGAAGAACAAGTCAAAATTTTTCTCTCTAATGTCATTATTGTGCAAGTTTTGAGACACTGCAAAAATAGTTGATTGCAATTAATGTTCCTTTCCAGACTATCCCAAAGAATCCAAAAGAAAATAATAGTCCTGTTAATACAATTAATGTTTTCATTTTATGAAACTATGATCAGGTGCTCAAATGTTACCACAGTTGTATGTGATTTTCTGTACATCGTGCAAATCCTCTAGGGATGCAGAAAAGATCTTCAAATTCACCTCCGCCAACATTAACAGCACTTACAGTTGCTTAAAAGAATAATGGAATCAGTTAAAAAGTTCACTTTTACGTCCTATAAATTTGAAATGGGGAAATGTCAGGATTTTAGTAAGCCATGTGAATTGTGATAAACTTGATTTCATGATTCTTAATCCATATAATTGGCATGTCTATATCAGAAAAAACGACAGAGCATCATGTAAATGAGCAAAGTAATTTATGTGGGTGAAACTCTCATCTTCACAATTTTTTTGTTTACAGGTAAACAAAAAGAATTGTTCAAATTCTTGTCCTGAATAATCCATCCACTATACATTTGAATGGCAAAAGGCAAGGACAACTTCCGCGTGCTAATTTACAATCCGATAACTACAGAAATGTTACAGCACTTGTAATGAAGAAAAAGAAAAGGTGAAATACCGGTTGGTAGTGACTCTGTTTGGTGACCGACCTGACTCGTGGAGATAGGAATGGAAAAGAATTAACATGTGTAGCATTCTCAGGCAGCAACAAGGAATTGAATTGCTTATGGCTATTATGGATTGAAGGAAAAGCAAGATATGATGTTAGACATTTAGCACAAAAGATGAAGGGAAGGCCCAGTAATCAAGCAAACGGTGCTGCAGAAAAGTACTAGATGACGAATAAGAATTAACAATTTCTCCTTTTCGTTTGATTCAGCAGTGTTACACATTAATAACCAACCTCCAGAATTGCAGCTTGTTTTGAGCTTCTTAGATTGGTGTTTTTCACGATCTTGTGAATGAGAACGGAACCTACTATCAGCATCCTCCTGCAATTTCTTAAAGAATGCATATTCCGACATTTTGGGCTCGCAAGCTGACAATATTTCACATTATGTTATTGGCTTCAACCATTAGTTAAATAAACATTGAGGTAGAAAAACAGTTCACTGAACAATCGATTAACCAAAATCAACATCAATGTGAAAAAGGACAAAAAAAAAAAATGGTGCGTAGACTTTCGAAATCTTAGATTTGTAAGAAATCAGATCACCTTGATTTTGGTGAGTTACGGGTCCGCATTTGGAGCTCCGATCTCCACGGAAGTCTCTTGGGAACCGTGCCGATGGATCTTGGGGAACTTGGAAGATGTCTCTCTTCATCGTCACTCAATTACTTATCCCATCGAAACCCTAATTCCACTTAGTCTTCTCTTCAGTGCAGTTTCGTTTTACAAAATTGCTTTTCTTTTTTATCTATATATATAACATATAATCTTTCTCGACCAACACGGATGGCCCTCTCTCTATTACCTCGTTCTTGTCTGTCTCCTCGCTGCTGCTTTCGTTTGATCTTCTTTTCCGCAGAAGAATTAAATTTACGTTTTTATCGTAATTAAATTTAAATTTAAATATTTTGATCCGCCTTTCGTTCTCTTTCTGCTTGCCATTTCTTCTATTACATCTCGCATTCTCTGGTCTGCATATTCTCGCAGCTTATAATAGTCTAGCTGCTTGATTAAGCCAGTGCAGTCAATCACCCCTTTCCTAGGCAAACATCATGCACCATCCAAATTTGTGAATACCGTATTAAGTTCTGGTACAGTACTATAACGATACCATCAATATCATGTACCGCTTCTCGCTGTTACAGAGTACATATTGGAATATTATGAAAAAATTTCAGTACATAACCTGTAATAATGAGATGACAGAGTAGTTACTACAATCACTTAGTCATGGCTTCGTCATTTATAACCTCTTATAAGATATCATAAAAAAAAGACACGATATTTAAAAAGCCAAAATTTTCTCATTTTATTTCTTAAATAATATGTACATTATAGCTTTATAGTATCATCCAAATATGTACAATATCAAAATTAAATACAAAATACGCTATACACATGAGGAATTATACAAAAGATTCTATCTAATACTTCATTCTCAGATGACCGACTTTTGAACCATTTCTCCTTTCCAAAAATACAAAAATTATATTTCTTGTAGAGTCTCTTTATTACTCATGTCCTCTCTCGGTCCTGAAATATCAATGTTGTAATTTTGGTGAGTTTTGCAAATTCAGTGAGGTAATCATCCTTGATGGTTCACTCAATTCACATAACACATCAACATATATAATCACATAATTCACATCATTTTTTTGTAGCATTACAAAGCACTTTGTTCACAAATATTCACATTTTCATTCAAATACAAGTCAACATTTAATTTCAATCACTCAAACATACATATTAAATGTATATATAATGCTCATGAGACTCATTTCCAATTATTACGTTGTTATGACCGAGTGCCTAAAACTGTCTCATATTTATTGTGGATACCAGACTCATTGTTAAATGTTCCTTATCCGTTGCGGATACAGGGCTCATTATATACAGTGAGCCTTTGGTTGTTAATCACATTATGAGCTTTAAGCTCATTTCGGTAGTTACTCAGGTCACAGCTATCATTATCTGTTCATGCATTTATATAATGAAATGCACCATATTCGCGTTCATATTTATCTTCAGACTTCGGCTCGGCATTCAGCAAAATGTTGAGAAATCACATATTTCGTCAAATTCACATACAAGGAATACTTCCAATATGTCATTAATACATCAAACACCTCAGATATTCAATATCCGGAATCAGCACAATCAATTCCACTAAATAGTTCAATACAGAATTTAGAGCAACAATTAATTAAGTGAGGCCATCTGGGTTACTCATAATTTGCTCCAGAAAGTTATTGCCTTGAAGTTTCGGCAATGTCTGGAGGTCGTCGCTCAATATGCTCTTCTAAATCATGTAATACATACACATTTATACACATCACAACTTTGTATAAGTATAAGTATTCATTTATGCACATATATATATATGGAATATGTACAATGCATGTTTAATGACAATTTCGAGTATATTTCCTTAATACTCGTATCGTAACCAATTAACATGATCTTTGAATCATTCTTTAACACCTAATACACTTTCCTTACTTTAATCGCTCAATTCGTCATCAACTAGACTCATTCAAGATCATACTCAAGCCTAAATATCTCATGGGAAAAACAATAATAAGTCAATCATCTATAAACAAACATAAATTGGATAAATTTTTTTGTAGATGTTGGATTAATGTCATTCTAAGATGCTTTGGAAGAGAACTTCGAGATCTACAACTTTTGTAAAGATCCTAAAGAGAGATTTTGCTGTCTAGAAGATCAAAATCACAAATTTGTGTAAGTGTACCGTAAATGTCTGCTAAGTGGACATACACCCCCTAACGGACATAAACAGGGTTAGGACGATTTTCAGACTTGTGAAGGTCCGTTTAGTAAACCTAAAGTTCATTTAACGAACATGGACGAGGCTAGGAAGTTTTTCAAACCCGAGAAGGTCCGTTTATCTGTCCAACAGACATAGGAGAGACAAAACTCAATGATTTAAAAATCGAACTGGACATCGAACCAGTCGAAAGAAAGGTTTAAGGTTTAGAGTTTCAATCGTTAGTGAACCACTATAAAACTGGTATATAATAAATAAAAAGTAAAACTTACAAGAATAAGTAAAAATAAAATATTTTATTGAAATAAAAATACACCAATATCTATTATTATATAATGAATTAATAATAAATAAATATGAGTCTAATATAAATATTAAAATAATAATAAAAATTAAAATTGTATTTCTGAAGGAGATTGAGTCTCATCATTGTCAAAAGCTCCAAATTCTCTAACGTTATTTAAAGATTCGTAAATTACGCTTTCATCTAAAGTATTTGTATCAACTTCTTTTACTTCATTAAAATAAATTACAAATTAATAATGTATAAAATTATTCTTAATTGTAAACTTGTAATACAGTATAATTTTAACTTAAATATGATCAAAATAAGATATGAACTAATCATCAGTAGATGTTCTTAATTCATTCATTGTGACAAATGCATTTCCTTTATAAATCATCTTGACAAGGATTTACTCTATTTAAATTTTTGCGGTCAAATTTGAATAGTTGCAAATGTTAGAATTCATTTAAATGCCTTAAAATATTAGAAATTAACTTGTAATTTTATGAAATAATGGTTAAATTTGCACCTTTTGCCTATATAAGAAATATTGACCAAGATCTAAAGTTTGGCATTAATACATGTATAACTAACCAGGTATGTATATTTCTTTCATGTTTATTTATGAGCAACGAATATTTTGTGAAAGTATAATTAAGACAATAATTCAAAGTTTAATATGTTTATGCTTGTAAGTTTCATGAATGTATTTCAAAATGAGTATTAGTGGTGGTGTTGCATGTAACCCGAAGTAAGAGAGATAATGATTTTCAAGTCAAATAAAATAGAGGATGTTGAGAAGAAGTATTTGACTAGAGCATTTCATAGGTGGCAATACGATTTATATAATGTTTCTAGCAAAATTATAGTAAGGTCACGAGAGATAATTGATACGTAAGAATTTTTTTCTCATTTTTAAGGTCGAGCTTAGTACTTATATTTGAATTATTTATTCAATAAATATATATAAAATTATGAAATCATATGTTTCAATAGTTTAAATTATTCATTACAAAATTAGCTTCATAATTCTTACAAATTAATCCAATACCATCTGACTATAATTACAATCACTCATACTGTAAACAAAGGCCTCCTTGTTTTATTTTCACTTACCAATTGATAAACATATGTTATTCCCAGCATTAAAATGATAATTTGGAATATGATTTTCTTTGTCTTTCATATCTAAATTAACCTAAGTAAAACATATAAAAAATAAAATCAATTATAAATTTCTCATAAAATTGAAACACTTCTCTAATATTTAAAATTTTTAAAAATTAATTCTTAATATTAATATTCATTTACAATATAAAATTTAATAATATAGAATTAATAATTTTTATATAATAACAATAAAAGATATTATAATTAAGAATTATTTTATAAGGTCTATATTTAGTTTTAAGTCAAAAAAAGAAAGAGGTAAATACCAAAGACCGAGAGTTTAAGACTGATATAAAGAACTAGTGGCTTTGTATGGTCCAACCCATAAATAAAACCACAAAATCAGGGAGACAAAGCAATTGTTAATGAAATCCAAGATTTTAAAAACCAGATCAGACTGTTCGATTCGATCAAAAAAAGGTTAAATCGGCCGGTTTTTATGCAGAGAGGTTCTTTGATGAAATCGAACCGGACCACTGACCGGTTCAATCTTTTCAGGTCGGACCGAACGGTTTGGTCCAGTTTTAAAACTATGGACAAAACTCATTCAAGAGCATTTCCAATGGTTTCTACATATATCCTAACCTCACTTTCACTCTAAATTTTTCCAAATTTACTTCCTATAATGCAACATCATTTCATAACAATTCAACTACCAATTTGATTTCATTAAGCTCTCAAACCTCAACTCATTTGATTTGTCATTCTTACTAAAACTCATCATTCATGAAATCCTATAATTTGTTTCCATAAATATCTCATTCATAAGTCTCAAATAATTCATATTCAAAACTTATCATTTCAATTTGATAACTTCTTCAAGTATACCCTAATTTCAACTCAACATCATCCATACTCAATTCATATTCCATGCTTGGTCATAAACACCAAAATAGATCATATTCTCATACACTTTTATCAGAAATTTTTCTGCACATATCCTACTTCATTTTTCATTCCTAACTATTACCTTAATTCATCTCATTTCAAGAACATAACTCAACATCTTGGTTAACCTAACTTTCACTTTCATTAAACCCTTAATTCATAATTCATAACATCTACATACAACTCATCACTCTTGGTTTTCATACTCTCAAAACAGAACATAAATACATGTGTTCATCCACCAATTTACTGCACTAAGTACTCAACTTCATGTCCAATTTTTGAAACTCTTAAAGACAAAATTTGAATTTCATATCTTAATAAAAAATTTAGCCATATGTCTTTAATTTAATCCCAATTAAAAATCATCTCATTTGGATAATTACAGAGTAAGTTATGGCTAAAATACAGATGCTTAATCAGTAGAAACACTACAGTTAAAATTTTCCAGCTCTCTCTCTCTTATAATTTTCCAAAATTTTCTAACTTCTTACATTTTACACCTAACACATCTTATACATATATCATATTTTCTACTTCATTTCCTCTTCATTCTTATCTCAATTTACAACTCCAAAACATTCACAAGACAAATCATGATCTATATTTGATCATTAATCCGAAAACAGAACATTAAACATGTTCATTCATTCATCAATTTACTACACTCATCCAAACACCATTATAATGATCATTCTACCTTAAAAACATCTTTATAACAATTTATGAATCATTGATCATCATAAATATACAAAAAAAAGACATTTACATACACATTTCATCACTCATGTTCATCATACATAAAACATCATTTATGTTCATTTAACCTCTAACTATCAGCATAAATGCTTCATTTATCACTAGCCATATAGATAAACAAACTACTTACTTGATTTAGCTCCAAAATCTTCAAAATATCACTCAACCTTAGCTCCCAAGGATCATACTATCTTCATCTTCCAAAGGTGGTAGGGATAGGTTTTTAGTGATAAATAGGAAGAAGATAGCAAAAATGATAGTAGCAAATGCAAGGTGAGAACCAAGTTCACATTGAGAGGTTGAGAAATGGGTGTTGTAGATGAAGAAGATTGAAGGAGATGAGAAGAGAACTTACAATAGGAGAGAGTCAATGAATAAGTGAAAGATAATTAAAAATGAAGTTGGTCTTGCACTTAGGAGAGAGTGTCATAAGTGGTGGGAGCATGGCTTGGCAAGTGACACTTTTCACTTACCACATGTCCACTTCCTATGGTTTCGCTTGTTTTATCTTATTTAACTAGTCCATTTAACTCCAATTCCTCCTCCAATTGTCTCCTAATTTTCAATGACATTTGTTGATAACAATCTAGAAAGGTGGTTGAATAGATCTTTTAATATTTTCGCAAAGTGCTACAAAACAGAGAATTAAAACACACGAAACAAACAAGCAAATCGAAACGTAAAAGAGTAGAGAAGAGACGCAAACACAGTGTTTATAAAGGTTCGGTGCTAAGACCTACGTCCTCTACCTAAGCTCCCACTTAGAATTTTGTCAAAGCTCTTTACTACACACTTTTTAGTTCAGTGTGAACTCTTCCAACTCAACTTGACTTTCAGCTCAAGCTAAACCTTAGAAACGATTTATTTTCCCGGCACAAATCCTACCTCCCAAGTGATTCTTCTCTAATCACTCAGCTCACAATAATAACAATGATAGAAATGAAGT
>JANZLF010000004.1:21244214-21255492 GCA_026546835.1 Erythroxylum foetidum | reverse complement strand
TAAAAGAACAAGTTTCTTTTAACAAAACGTTTTTGAAATTTTTTTTATAAAAATACACAATTCATCCCCCCCCCCCTTCTTGTGCATTTGTATATTGTATAATAAGTCTTGTATTAACGTGTGATTCACTTCAATGAATAGAGTTACTGAAAGATTTTGATTAAGCAAATGAGTATTTTTCCAGTAAAGCTAGTTTTATAATTTGACACATGGAATAGAAAAAAAATCAATAGTTGTATAACATAAATTTAGGTGTTGAGGTTATAAAGCCTAGTGCATTGAAAAGCATAGAATGTTGAGATGAATTTTGGGCAAATCAAAGTACTCTTAGCTATTGAATTTAGGATCAGTTTCACGTGAAAAGGTTAGTAAACCCAAATTGAGAATTCGAAAATTATGGATCTTATTGAGAAGTAAAAAATGAATCTAAATTGAGTTTGAATTGGAAAATGCTATTTGGTGAATAAATAAAAAATAATGTGTACCCGATACAGATAATTAAATGAAGGGATTACTAGAGAAAGCACAAGTAACAACTTAAGCTAGACATCCTAGTAGGAATATGCTGAAGATAGTACTTAACTGCTAAGGATGTAGAAACAAGTGACTGAGTGTTTAAATTGCTAACAGTATGAGGTGTTATTTGACTAAAACGGTTGTTCGTCCTTACATTGAAATGAAGAGGACCTAAAAATGGTTAAAGCCCAAAATTAATTCAAGAAACTATTAGTATGTGAAATGAATATGTAATAGGATTTAAGTGATTCGAGAAAGATGAATCAGTTAAGTAGGTCAATATCAAGGTTATGGAATATCGTGAGATAGACATAAGAGTTGCGTGTATTGACACTAAAGGGATGTAAAATAGCAAGCAAAAGATGAAATACTTCTGAGAGTGTCACCTTGTCAAGGTGTGCTTAGATAGAGATAAAGGTGTGAACAGGTTAGGAAAAACGGGAACTAAGCTCGCCATAAATTAGTCTATATGAAACTATTATGAGAATAGGTGTATGGATTTATGAGTTAGTATTACTAGTAAAAGATGTTTCGGATTCACAAAGTGTTACATGGATATGTTTAGGAAATATCGTTATGATTCAGTGTATGTGTTATTGAAAATGGAAGTGAAAATTTGGAATAATCTGAGATATAGCAACTAAAATACAATCTTAGCATATTCCTACTAGGATGTCTAGCTTAGGTTGTTACTTAGGCTTCTCTAACACTTTCTTTGCTCAATCATCTTTATCAGGTACACATATTTTATTTCAATCACCAAATATCATTCTTCTGATTTCACTCGAAAGTTCAGATTCGTTTTCACTTCTTTTATGGGATTCACAATTCTAAATCCTTAGCTTTTAGGTTTTCTTACTTCTTTCCAGTAGAATCGATCTTAAATTCCAATGCAACTAGTAACACTTCATTTTACCCCATATTCCACTCAACATTTTGCACTCTTCATTGCACTAGATTTGGTAACCTCAATATCTAACTTTGCACTATTTCATTATAGAATTGTCTGTTCAATGTGTCAGATTACACACCACCTTTACTGGTATAGCATTCATTTGTGCATTCTAGAAATGACTTTGTACATCTAATGTCTCTAAGACCTCAAAGTGATTTCTATCATAGCAATTCTAAACCATGTATCAAAATCAACTTATAAGACATTAATTGTCTTTATGCATACAAAAACCACTTTATACTATTACAACATATTGTATCTTACTCTCTGATGTGGAACTTCATTATAGATTGCATAATCTCCAAATACAAATGATATTATTATCATCAGTGTCATATTCCTCAAATATTCATAACGTCCCTTTATAATTTTCAAACACACTCAAAATACCATCTATGATCATAGTCACTGATTGATACAATTTTGCTTGGATCACTTAAATCTTCAATATCATAAAGCTATTGGGTATTATTAATTCCAACAGATATCACTCAAATTTTTCTTGTGTTCTTAAGTGACTAATTCCTCAATTAAGATAATATTATCCTATGTCATTTTCAGTCTCCCACTTGACTTCTTGTCTTTAATGATTTTCTCTTTTCATTGGATTTCCTTTAATTCACATCGACTTATTCAAATACATATTCAATCTTACTATTTCCTCCACGCATTTTCAATTTATTTGTATACTTCACTTTGCGTGTTGGTATCACTTCCTTAGATTCAATTTGTATTTCCCCGAACATATTTACATCAAATATAATGTGGATCTGTATTCTCCTCATATTTGCAATAGTGTCACCTTGAATTTAATGTGGATCTGTATTCTCCTCATATTTGCAATAGTGTCACCTTGAATTTAAAATTCACTCACGTAGTTGGATACTTTATCCATTCCCAATTTATCACTACAAGTACTCTTACACCTTACTCTAACTCACCTTAAACTTTGAATTATAGGAACTATGATTAGTGCTTATGTAATAAGTCACTGACTGCTTCTTCTATCATCTCCACGCATAATATAACCGTATGCTTAATATTTTCAATTTTCATGGTGATCTCACTATCAGTTGTGTGCTCACAGTGGCAAATCAACCTAAACTCGACAACTTTTTCATATATCGTTCATCATCTCATCTTCCAATTGTCATTTATTTCATCTCACACATCTATATTCTTAATCAATTTATATTTACACATCCATATCAATTCAAGTCCATATCCCCCACGAGATTCTATTACTTAATTCGCTGACACAATTATAGATACTGCATCTTTATCTAACATATCGGACTATGCCATATTTCTTATCTATGGGCCCGAACTCTTAACAATCGCTCTTGCGATTGACACATATCTCATAAGATGCCCATGTAAGATCTTAGTACTGGCGCTCTTATACCATAACTGTTGGGACCCGTTTTTGAAACCCATCCTCTTGCGAATATCAGAAGACTTAAGCGTATCTTTATTACATCATACTCTTTAATACATTATATATAAATAATTTTTCGTCATTTACATGTCAATACCCTCAAAACAAAAGGGTTTTACAAAGCTATAATGGCTTTTCAAGCCATTTTACAACATAATCCAAAATCTCAAACTATAAAAGTTACATGATCTACATATTCTTGAAATGTGACTAATCCTTGTATTTTATAAAGATAACTTAAACTCCATGATATTAAGTAACGTCCTTATAAATCACTCAATCTCTTCCTCATCATCTGAAGGTGGGGATAGGAAGGGGTGAGCTTGAAAGCTCCTAGGTAACAGTTTATAATAAAAGAAGATAAACAAATGTTTTGAAACCATTTTACTAGTCATAGAAAAACTTTCATTTAGTTTATAAAACACATGTTTCTTAGGCTTTTAGCCAAAATCCACGTGTCACAAAATATGAATGCATCAAACTTGTCATGAGCACATAAGCATATAAGAATGGTTTAGGTGGATCCAAAACAGAACATACTACGCATTTCCACATAATGGTCTTACGTAACCATGAACTTATGAGAATCCATGAAGGAGCTTCATAACACTAGTAGGCAAGCGGGAGAAGCCTTTACTTGGTCAACGTGCATGTGATTTAACTTAGGGGACCACCACAAACTCATATAACACATATTTCATAACTTGTAAACTTGTGTTGCCCAAAATGGCACTTCTTGAAAACTTGAGTTTCATATATTTGATATATATCTTGAAAACCATTCTTGAAAACATGATTTCATGTACATGCGATCTTTTCAAAAGAAATCACTTTTATAAATCATCACACAACTCATGTAGCAAACACATAGCAAATTTCATAAATCATTCATGAACAATGAATGTAGCACTTATGATGCAATTGGAAACATTAAACTTTCTTGATTTAAAGAAAATAGTAGTGACTTATTTACTTTATTGTAAACATGTACCCACCTGATTTCCTTGCTTATAAGCTTGCTCAAAATGTCTCTTTTCTTTGCAGACAACCTGAGGTCTTTAAGACTCTTTCTTATTGTATCTTTAATGTGTGCTCCATGAGCTGATCTAACTGAAATAGGTCTCTTCGATCCCTTCGGTTCTTCACCAAATGAAGAGATCCTTAGCTCAAATGGATGCTCTTCTCTTCCTTTACCTTTTTCTCTTCTTGAATCACCTCAAAATATTTCTTATAGGGTACGAAAATTGAAACCCTAGCTTGGTTTCTCTTCTCTCTCTCATTCTCTTCCTCTCTTAGTATTTCTCTCTTTTTTTCATGACATTCTCTCTTTCTCCTTTCGTTATTCTCTTCTGCTTCCTTCCATTTATAGGCAAGACAACACTTCTTCTTCCAATTTTGCCCTTCCATTTATGCCTTATGTCTTTTACACGTAAGTGTCTTGCCAAAAGTACCCTTGAATATTCTAACATAACACTTTATTCTAGAAAAATCTTCTCTATTGTCTTACATTCCCAATGACATCAAAATCATTTAATTTGGGTCAGTGATTCAAAAGATACACTTCAAACATTTTTGGACTGCTCTTGTTCAAATTAGCATACTATGCATAACTTCCATAAACATCTTAGAAATGGAATTCGATTTCAACTTCTTCATACCATTTGTAGCTCCATGCCTCTAGTTTATCTTGAAATAAAAATCATCTTATTCGGAGCTCTACTGATCCAAAAATCACCAAAATATTTAAGCATGTTTAGTAAAATATCCAATTCCTACTCTTCCAATTGATATCCCTACTTTGGTTCAATCCGCCCCTTTCAAATCAACACCGAGAGCTATAACCTTCAATGGAGACGCAAAAAAAGAAAATGTTAGGAATCTAAGGGTTCAAGAATCACTTCATTTAACTTGAAATTTACAACTTTGAAGAAGACCATGAGGTAAGATTTTATCATCCGAAGGGTCAAAATTGATCAAACAATAGGATTTGACGAAGCTAAAGGAAAAAACAGACGAATGAAAAAAAGCAGAAGAAGTGGGAAATTGTTATAACTTTCCCTAAAGACATCATATTAAGATGCTCTTTATATAGTTCGAAAGAAGACTTCAAGATCTACAACTTTCATGAAGACCTTGAAGACAGATTCTATCTTTTGAAGGATCAAAAATAGAAAAGAAGATATAAGATAAACAGTAACCTAGAAGATAGCAAAACACAAACGAAGCGAAACACAAAAGAATCAAAAGACAGATGATAGCAAAATACAAAAGAAACGAAAGATCAAAAAAACAAAAGGCAGAAGATAACAAAACACAAAAGGAACAAAAACATAAGGAGAAAAACACAGAAGAAGCAAAAAGACAGAAGAAGTGAAACTCAAAAGAAGCAAAACTAAGAAGTAGTAAAAAGGCAGAAGAAGACACGTCAACAAAAGACAGAAGAAGACACGTCAGCAAAACACAGAAGAAGACGCATCAGCAAAACACAAAAGATACAAATCACAGACGATACAAAAGACAGAAGATACAAAAGGCAGACGATACAAAAGACAGAAGATACTAAACACAAACGATACAAAAGGCTGAAGATACAAAAGGTAGATGATACAAAACACAAAAGATTAAAAAAAACACAGACGATACAAAAGACAGAAGATATAAAAGGCAGATGATACAAAACACAGAAGATATAAAACACAGAGGAAGTTCATGAACAGTAACACAGAAGAAGCAAAAGACAAACGATGAAAAACACAGAAGAAGATGACATCATCACAAAGGAAACTCAAAAGGAGATATCAGCCATTTTAAGGGCCATAACTTTCAACTTTGACGTCCAACATTTTCATACTATATGTTGTTGGAAGGCTAAAAGAAAGAATTACTACTTACTAGAAGATAGCCTAGATCGATCCTGAATTCCCCCAAATTCAGAATACGTACTTACACTCATCCAATGTATTACACCCAATTCTCAAATTAATGAAAATTTTTAAGATTCTTAAAGACAAAAATTTAAATTTGATGTCTTCATAAGAAATGTAGCTGCATGTTTCTAGTTTAATCCAAATCAAGAATCATCTCGTTTGGATAACTAAAGAAGAAGTCGTGGCTAAAGGACTGAAGTGTACTCCGTGAATATTTTCCAGATCAACCACCCATTGTGTTTCACAATCTTTCTTTAACACAACTTAGACCAAGATCACCCTTTTCTACTTCATTCATTCCTCATTCTCATCTCGTTTTCAAATCAATATCATCCATAAGGAAATTTTAAATCCATGATTAATCCTGAACACCAACAACAGAACATACATATATGTACATCTCTTTCATCGACGTATTACACAAATGCAACTTCATTTTCGACTTTCAGTCTGCTTCTAACTTTCATCTTAATTCTTTTCACTTCAAAATCTTCTATCCACCAGATGCACTAAAGCAAAACTTGGATATATCCACATTTCTCATTCACTACTTTACTCTTGTCTATCATTTCTTATTCAAGAATCTTCATTCATTTGCATTTTACTCACGACTACTTGTCAAAATTTCTCCTTCAAGTAGTTCTAACTTCTATGAAACATTCGGGGTCCAACAATCTTGGACTATAATTGTGGTTCTTTTAAGCCAAGCCTATAATCCAACTTAATTTTGAAAATAATCAGCTATTATCTAGCCCTTTAAAGCTGAGGTTCGAATGCTTATTTTTCCTAATTTACTTTAAAAATGTGGAGTTAAATAACCTTTCATTTTATTTTTAAATCAAATAAATAAATAAAATATCAAACAAGGAATTTTAGGCCTAACCTTAAGGAAAACTTTTTTGCTGAATTCTTTAATTAGAGAACTATATTAGAATTGAAAATTGGAATATGAAGTATGATTGAATCAAAGTCAGCCTATCCTCTTAAAAAAATTCAAAAACATTAGTAACTAATCAAATTGAGTGTAAACAATGAATTAGGCCTAATTTATTTGGGTCTACAATTAATACTAAAAGGGCCCAAGCTCATAAACAAATAAAAATACTTAGGCTTAGCCTATAAATACTTATATACTTACTTTTCATAATGCAAATGGATTAAACAACCAAAAACAAAACAAAACAAAATATATGCAACTTAAATAGATCAAATAGAATTAACTTTTAAAGATATAAACAAATTTCCAAAAAATATATGAATAATAAATCTTGATGAAAGAATAATCAAACTTATATCTATGGACCTTTATTTACCTTTTAGCGTGCATTCTAATAATCAAAATTCCTGAGGACATTAAGAAAAAATATTCCAAACAAAATGAATCAAGTAAAATAGACATTTCCAAAACAAAAACTTAGAACAGCAAAAAGCACAAAACTTGAGTTAGATAATTACCAACATTATAAAGCCTAACATATCAATTTTGACATCGGAATGTATGAAACTAATATTCTAAACCTAAAGCACGACAAAAAATGAAATGTTATACTAAGTGCATTTTCTTATATTTTTTCTCCTTAATTACTGAGCATTTTGTATATATTTTGAGCTTAAATGCACTCAAATTTTTATATTTCATGTTAGGTAACATATGGTGACTAAAGAAGCAAAATGAAGCTAATTTCACTGAACTGGACAATTTTCGACATGTCTCCATAGTTTGGTCATAACCCTCTCATCTAAGCTCCAATTGAAGCAATTTAACATGCGTTGGAAATACAAGAAAGAGTTCAACAATGTTGCAACCAAATCAATATAAGGATTACCAACTTTGTCATCTATTTTTTTTCTTACCTTATATCTTTATCATATAAAATATTAATTCCTATAAGCTTATAATAATCCCCATTTTGAAATCTTCTACTATGTAGGCTTCTACATCTTACCTTAGTGATAAACTTACGACCTCCATTGATAAGAAACTAAAACAAAATCCTCATAAAGCTAGACAGCTTCATTGAGCTTCATTAAAAGGATGACTTATATGAGCTCTTGATTAATATCAATAGTCACACAAATTCTAACGTGGCTTATTCTCTTCATATTTGTTATGGATTCATCCATTCCTATTGTTTTCCAATAAATCTTGCAAGGTGGTTGAAACCTAAAGTAATATAATATTATAGAGGCATGTTATGGATGTTGATCTATAGGAGAACCTTATTTTACTTAAGTAATGGCATATGAATTCCTGATTTCCACTTCTAAAGGAAGATAGGCCTATTATTGAAATGTCAAAAGCCATTATCTAGGGCCTTTTGAGCATTTTTTTTTCTCAATTCAAACTTGAACATGAAGAGGTTATCTTCATTAACCAAGACTTCCTTTAATTTAGAGTTCTTCCAAAGTTTATGGCAAGCCTTTTGTCAAAACCAATTAAGGTTAAATTCCATTTGGAGATAACTTCATGAAGAAGTTCCATAAAGGGAAACATTATACTATAACCAACTTTTAAAGAAGGAGGACATTATTTAAGAGAGGAAATGGATGAGCAATCACTCAACACTTGCCTCCAAGATCGCATAGAGAAGGAAGGGACAAAATTAGAAGGTCATTAAGAGGGAGAAAGGAAGAAGGAGTTGATGGAATAAAAACAACTTAAGGATCAGGAACAGAGCTGGAGACAGCCTGAAGGAGTTGAGAGCAAGAGGGAAGGCGACAGGGACATAAAGTGGGGAGGGTAAGGAATTAGAGGAGGACAACTAAAGAGGTCTAACTCGACTATTTGGTTGGAAGATAACAAAGGGTTAGACATAAGGTTAAAGATTTAAAAAAAGTAATTATAGAGAGGAAAAATTAAAATACCATTACTGAAAATAGTAAAAGAAAGGAGCCAAAAAATCAAGAAGAGATAGGGAGAGAAAGAAGGAATGTGAGGTAAATGAATGAACAGGAAAGAAGTAACATAGAAGAAAAGCAAACTAAGAACAAGCTAAGGAGGAGAGGAGCCAAGATAGAGGTGAAAGGAGAATAGATTAAAAAAGGGAAAAATCATGTAACCAAGGTTATAAGTGTAAATGATAATAAAAGAGAATAAGGAGTAAAGGACAAAAAGAGGATAGGAGTTAAAAAAAATTAGAGAGAAAGATATCTTTGAAAAAAAAGACATGAGAAATTTTTATAATTGCCCTTATTTCTAACATTTTTTTAAGTTTTGAAAACAGTTCATTTTATTTTTAATTTCAATTTTTCTATTGTTTTTAACCTAGAATTTACAAAAATAAAGCTTTAGGACTAATTAAAAATACAAATTTATTGAAACAATGAACAAAAGTTTTAAAAAAGTATTTTTAAATCTAGTTAATAAAAATATCAAAAATATGAAACCAACAATTAAAATGTTTTTCATTAGTGACATTTTCTTCTTTGTTTAGTTTTCTTTAATTTTGTGAAAAATTGCAAATTAAAAAAATAAGATAAGACAAAGATTAATCATCCTCACTTAATTCTTTTAGGTAACTTATTTTACAAAATATGTAAAAAAAAAAATTGGTATCCATATACCATAACAACAAATACATAAAATAATTAACCTTAATTTTTTTCAATCATATACAAAACGAAAGAACTGAAAATGAAACGACAAACTAAAACTAATCCAGTCAAAATATTAAATAAAATTAGAAGTTAAAAATTAACTTAAAGTAGACAACACCAACGCCAACATAATTAAGTCTAGATAGATACTTAAGACCAAAGTTATGAATATCGTATAAGACTCGGTACCGGATTGAGTTTTGGAACGAAACTATACTGGTACCAGTCAGTACCGGGTACTGTTTTGGCTAATTTTTAAATTTATAAAATAATCTCTAAAATTTTTAAAATTTGCAAAATAGTCCGTTGATATATTGTACAGTTGTACTGTATACTTTACTAATTTACTGTTTACATCAATTATATTTTCAAAAATCTTAATAATAAATAATAATGACAATTAATATGAAATAACAATAATTTTTAAATATTTCACATATAAATAATAACCAAAATTAATATAAACAAAGACAATCATCATCATACAATTATAAAATTCAGAATAATACAAAGTATGTAAAATATTACAATAATACAATTTCATTATTTTAATAAATAATATTAAATCAAAAGATTCAAAATATCCAATAAAAAGAATAATAAATATCCTTAAACAAATTACAAAAATTGTTGATGACGAAGAAACAATCAAATAGAAGTTAAACCTGAAACAAAAACATTACAGTTACATTACATATATAAAAATTAACATAAACATGAAATACAAGTAAAATTAAAAGAAGAGGAAAAACAAAAACTTGGAATTTAATCGTCAATGGGAGGATACATGCTAGAACTGCACTGACTCCAATAATCATTTAGTACAAAATCCTCATCATTGAGAAGAGCTTCATCATCATTATCATTCAAATTTAATGGACCAAATGACATGTTAATGCTTTTCTATCCAAGATTATCTTCCAAATCCAAATCATTCACATCAACCAAATTGGGTTCTTCAGAAATTCAATCTGCCAAAATATTAATATTATCAATGGCAATTAGATCAGTTGAACTACTTGTTTTATTAAAACTCCTAGTAAATAATTAAATTTAATTATTAGATCATTATGAGAAATTATATTGAAATTAATAATGATAATAATGAAAATAACATACCTTTTCCGATGCTTTAAATTGTAACGAACAAAAACCAAGTCATTCTACCTCTTACACTCTAATCTATTCCTTTTCTTTGAGTGGATAAATTCAAATGTACGCCAATTTCGTTCACTCCCTGTTGCACTCACACATTGACTTAAAATACGAATCGCAAACCTTTTTAATTCTAGAACACTATTTCCGAATTGATCCCACCAAGAAATTGCAAGTTATAAGATAACAAAAGTAGTGTTATAAACAAAATAAAGTGATAATTAATTTCCAACAAATAAGAAATAGGAAATAACTAATACTTGGAGAAAGTTTTCCTCTTTGTCGAATAGCAATCGGTATTCCAAAATTCCCATAAAACAACTTGTAAAGCTCCATTTAGGAGCATAAAAGATCTTGCATCGCGTCAAGACGAATAATTGTAGTAATTGCGAAAACAATTTCTCTATTGACTTCAGCTTGCTTTATAAGATCTAGTCTAAAATACACATTAGGATTCAAAAATGCCCCAATTGCAAACAATGGAGAAGAAAGTTGTCTTTCTCTTCTCTCATTAATGATTGAGAGATATGGAGTGTATAAAGAAGAACAATTTTTCATATTGGCCTCGATTTCTTTCGTCGCTCTCTTCATAGCATCAAAAATATAACCCATCGTTGGCTTTTCTTCACTATCAGCCAACCGAAGCACCCTCACCAAAGGCTCACAAACTCGGATAACAAATTGACATTG
>JANZLF010000004.1:21221314-21237222 GCA_026546835.1 Erythroxylum foetidum | reverse complement strand
TGGTTCGGCGTCAGGTAGATCGCCAGATAAGTGGGGTGCTAGCTCAAGTAACGAAGGCCGACGGAGTTTCTGAAGAGAGCCATCTTTTCCTTTCAAACTATTAACAACAGAAGAGTTACAATGTAAGAGGCAGCAAGGACTCTGCTACCGTTGTGATGGGAAGTACACGTTAGGACATGTATGTGGGGAGAAGCAGTTTCACATCCTCCTAGATGATGAAGAACGGCCGGTGGAGTTACAGGAAGAAGAGGATGAGCTGGTCAATCAGATGATGTGTCTTCAGCCCTTTACACCCGAAGAAGTCACTTAGCCTTTACCAGAGTTGGAGCTGTCGATTGCGTCTCTCAAAGGTATAGTGGGTCCGCAAACTCTCAAACTCAGAGAGGTCATTTCCGAAATAGAAGTCATAATCTTAGTTGACAATGGCGCATCGCATAACTTCATAAGACGAAGGTTACTAGATGACTTGAAGATGGAAGTGAGTGACATGAAACCCTTCAGGGTTAGATTGGGGAATGATTGTCGGGTACAGTGTGCGGTCATTTGCAAAGGGGTAGAGCTCCATGTACAAGGTATGTTGGTGAAACAAGATTTCTTTCCTTTTGAAATACAGAGTGTTGATGTCATCCTTGGGGTAGCATGGCTGGAGACATTAGGAGACATCCTGATCAATTGGAAGAAGTAGATAATGAAGTTCAATCAGGAGGGGAAAAAGATCAAACTATATGGGGAGAGGGGATCGAAGGCCTCAGTGACTTCACTCAAGACTACTGTCAAACTCTTACAGCATGGGGCAGAGGGTTTCCTTCTAGAATATGGAGGACAGGGAGAGTTGAATGAAGAAATGGTACTAGTGGAAAGGGAGATATTGACGTTGGAAAAGGTACAGAGTGGCTACCATGCTGATTCTACAGTTGGGTAAGAAATCCAGAAGGTTTTGCTGAAGTTCAGAAGTGTATTTGATCCTGCTACCCAACTTCCACCGAACAGGGCTACTGATCATACTATCCAGTTGGAACCTGGCTCCAAACTGCCGAATGTTAGACCCTATAGGTACCCCTATTATCAGAAAAATGAGATTGAGAAGTTAGTTAAGGACATGTTAGACTCAGGCATCATCAGGCTGAGCAATAGTCCTTATTCTAGTCCAATGTTGCTAGTAAGAAAGAAGGATGGTGGGTGGAGATTATGTGTAGATACAGAGCATTGAACAAGTTGACAATACCTGATAAATACCCAATTCCCTGTATTGATGAGATTTTTGATGAATTGGGAGGGTCCAAGATTTTTTCTAAGATTAATTTGAAGTCGGGGTACCATCAAATCAGAGTAAAAGAGGGAGACATAGACAAGACAACATTCCGAACACATGCGGGACACTACGAATTTATGGTAATGCCCTTCGGTCTCATGAATGCTCCTGCAACTTTTCAATCCCTTATGCATGAGTTATTCAAACCTTATCTTAGCAAATTCATTCTAGTTTTCTTCGATGATACACTGGTTTATAGTGTGAGTTTGGAAGATCATTTGAATCACCTCCACATAGTGCTTCAAGTATTGAGTGATAATCAGTTAGTAGCCAACTTGAAGAAGTGCAGTTTTGGGCAGAACAGATTGGAGTATTTGGGACATTATATTTCAGCAGATGGAGTTTCGGTAGACCCTAACAAGATTGCAGCTATTGTCAATTGGCCTGTCCCAAAGGATGTTAAGGCTCTGAGGGGATTCCTAGGATTATCAGGCTACTACAGGAGATTTGTCAAAGGATATGGTAGTATAGCAAAGCCACTCACAAATCTGTTATGTAAGGATAAGTTCCAATGGGATGATTTGGCTCAGGAGGCATTTGATGCACTTAAACACTTGCTGACTACTACACCCATGTTGTCCTTGCCAAATTTCTCCAAACCCTTTGTAGTTGAGACAGATGCATCGGGGGTAGGCATGGGAGCAGTGCTAATGCAGGAGGGCGGACCAGTGGCTTACTTGAGCCAAGGATTTTTAGTTAGGAAATAGCTGAAGCCAGTTTATGAAAGAGAATTGATGGCTATTGTGTGGGCAGTACAAAAATGGAGGCACTACTTGATGGGTAGACATTTCACCTGTTAGCAGTATCCATCGCAAGTCACAGCTGGAAATATCTTAGCTGTACAATAATGCGTAATCTTCGCAGCATCATCTCCTGGATATATAAGATCACAACAGCACATCCCCAAGGCATATAATATCCGTTGCTTGCGTGATCTCAGCAGTGTGGATATTTACACAAGATTGTAACAGCAGCTCATTTAGAGGAGAATAATATGTAATTTCAAATATTAGGCGTGATAATAGCTAGCATCAGTTTACATGTAAATGTGTATATATACACTTAGTAGTTGAATACAAAAGAAGTTGAAACCTCCAATTAAATTCTTATTTGTTTACATCACCATACAGACAGACCAAAAGAGTTTGCATTTCTTGACTGATCAAAGGTTGTTAGGGGAGGAACAACAGAAATGGGTTACTAAGTTGCTAGGGTTCAAGTTTGATATAATTTACAAACCGGGGGCAGAGAATCGAGCTACAGATGCATTGTCTAGGAAGGCTGAAATTGAGTGTAGGGCTTTGAGCATGGGGTTTCGTGAAGAGTTGAATCAGCTAGAAGACATAGTTCAGCAAGACCCCAAGTTAAGAGGCATCATACAAGATTTGATGTTGCAACCGGATAGCCATCCCCATTCAAAATGATAGGGCTGAGACTCTTCTATGATAGCAGATTGGTTTTGCCTGCGGAAGGACCTCATATACAGAAGTTGATTAGTGAGTTTCACTCAACTCCAATAAGAGGACATTCGGGCTATCTCAGAACTTATAAGAGATTAGCTAATGTGGTCTATTGGAAAGGAATGAAATCCGATGTGAAGCAATTAATCTTGAGCTGTGATGTGTGTCAGAAGAATAAGTACTTAGCCCTAAAACCAGCTGGACTCCTTCAACCCTTACCTATTCCAACTCAGGTATGGGAAGACTGCCTAAAGCATCAAGTGTGGATACTATATTTGTCATTGTGAATAGGTTGACTAAATTCAGCCACTTTCTTGCCCTCAAACATCCCTATAATGCAAAACAGGTGGCTGCCCTTTTTATTAACGAAGTAGTGAGGCTCTATGGATTTCCTAGGGTGATTGTGTCGGATAGGGATAGAATTTTTATGAGCACTTTCTAGCAGGAGATGTTCAAGCAATCGGGAACTACTTTGCACATGAGTTCTGCTTATCATCCCCAGACAGACGGTCAAATAAAGGTAGTAAACAGGTGTTTGGATACCTATTTAAGATGTTTTATCAGTAATCATCCTAAGGAGTGGCCTAAGTGGTTGAGTTGGGCGGAGTATTGGTTTAATACCACCTACAGTAGTGCAATTGGAATGACCCCATTCAAGGCACTCTATGGCAGAGAAGCACCCACTCTTTTGAAGTATACTGACGAGGGTTCCTTGGTAGAAGATATCAACCAACAATTGGTAGACAGAAATCAAATTTTGGAGGAGCTGAAGTCTAATTTGTTGAAAGCACAGCAGCAGATGAAGAAATATGCGGATTTTAAAAGAAGACCGATGACTTTTGAGGTACGGGATCTGGTTTATTTAAAGTTGCAGCCCTATAGATTTAAATCATTAGTTGTCAAGAGTAATGAGAAGCTTAGCCCTCGGTATTATGGCCCATATTCGATCACTGCTAAGATTGGAGAAGCAGCCTATCAAATGCAACTTCCAACTGCTGCCAGGATTCATGATATTTTTCATGTATCCCAATTGAAGCCAACTATTGTTCCTATTGCACACTCACAGCCATTGCCCTCTTTTCTGGATGAGGATATGCAGTTGAAGGTAGAACCAGCAACATTAGTGGGAGTTCGCAAAAGAATTAATGGTGAATTGGAGGTTTTAATTCAGTGGAAAGATTTACCAGACTTTGAAGCTACATGGGAGAAATTTGACTTCATCAATAACCAATTTCCTTCTTTCCACCTTGAGGAATAGGTGGGTTCTTTGGGGGGGAGGGGGGGTTATTGTTGAGACTAAATTTCAACAGAAGTATAGCAAGAAGAGGGGTGTAATAAAGATAGCTGTTAGACCCCGAATTTTTTTTAATGATATTATTAAGCATGAACTGTGATAATTGTGGTTTTATGCCTTAGTTTGAGTTAATTGAGAGTATTATTGGATAATTACGGTTTAATTGCGGTTAGATGAGGATTAAAAAGAGTAAAAATTTATGAGGGCATTTTGGGAAGTTTATGTGAGTTATAGTGGTATAAGCTTTGTAAAGAGGGGTATTATGGTCTTAATATTACTTATGCCCTAAGTAGGAAGTTAGAAAGAGAAAGAAGAAAAGAAAGAAGGAAATAGAAGAAGAGAAGAAAGAGACGTCGTCGGCGGTGAAGGAAGAAGAAGAAAAGAGAGCTTGCGATTTCAGCGAGTTTCGACGATCTTAGAGCTTCAATCGGTAAGTTTAAGTCCTTTCTATCTTGTTTTTCAATCGAATTCATAAAACAATCCAATTGCAGCAAATTTGAAGAAGAAAGCAGATGTAACATCGTAAAAAGGGAATATAAACTTTACCCAAATACAGAGAAAGTTCAAATCGACTACGCAACTCAGATAGCAACTGGGACTGCACTCACAAATCTCCGAATATATAACTAATTAACTAGGACACTTAAGACGAAGCTTTGAGATTTCAGAGGTCAAATGTTGGGTTTTTAACTAGTCCCAATCATTTATATATTTGAGTTTAATATTTAAACATTTATACTGGTGTGCTTGTTGAATATGATGCATTGTTTATCTAAAACGTTCATAAGGATCTGGGTCTTCAAAGAGAGGCAGAGAGATTAGTTGTTAGGTGAGAGTTGACTAATTTAGACGAAGAAAAGTAGCGTGGTGTGGAGAAATATGCAATTATATGGATTAACAAAATTGAAGAAGAAAGGAAGGAAGAGAATTACCGGTGCTACTGCTACTTCTTAGTTTCGGTTGTATGATGCAAGATGATTTCTGGTTCTCACAGAAGAGAAAGTTACAGAGAAAAGCTTAGAGTGACAATTGGAGATAATCAGTCGCGGGCAAAACTCGCGCCAAAAATCGTAACAATGACTATTACCAGAGGAATGGAGTATTAACGAAAAGCAGGGAATCAAAATGATACCTCCGTAATGATAGTTTGATACCAACCATTAAGTTTGATTCCATACCCATACATTTTATCCCATTACCCCAAAACAAGCATGCCCTTAGAAATTATAAGAGCAAAAAATGAAAGCCTAAGAAGAACCAAAGGGAATAGATAAAAAATGATATGACTCTTATGGAACTTATCGAGAGCATAACTTGAAATAGAAAATTTTGATGTACTAGAATACAGCTAAAAAATCCCTCTTAGAGAGATCATTCTCATTCTCTTAGTATTTTAGATTTTGACCTTTGAGTTTTTTTTTTAATACATAATACTTACTTCCTAGTTGGTTAGCTTAGTTCGTTTCTTACTTAGCTTAATTACTTTCTTGACATGGCTAGTCTGAGTTACTCATATACTTGTCTTTTTTTATTTGTGTATTTATTTAATTATTTTATTTTTTATTGTTAATCTTTTCCATGTTCTATACGTATAGTATTTTGTATTACATTACCTATTTGTATATTCCTATATGTATTCATTTATATTTTTGTTTATCTTTATGTTGCATTTGTATATAGATCTATCACAAATAATCTCTCTACCAAGTAAGAGTAAGGTTGTGTAATACTGAACCTCTTCAGACCCTGCGTTTTAGCCAAATTCTAATTGAGAGTTGTTGTTGTTGTTGTTGTTGTTGTTGTAGAATAAATAGTTACTATAGAATGTGTAAAAAAATGTTTTGAATTTTTGGTGAATAATATAATTTCATAATATAATCTACAATGGACATAGATATGAGATCATTGTTGATCTCATATTGGTCAGAGAAATTTCTAAAATCAAAAGCAAATTGATGTTGGTGTTGTTAAGTACCTTAATAAGGGTTTTGTAAAGTAAAACCGAGATTGAAAAGATTGTTGTCTTCTATTATCCTTATATCATCTTTTTTTAATAATAAAAAAGTTTATATCTTTAGATCACATAATTGGTCAAAGTACATAAATTATTGTATTTTTTATTTATTTTCTTTCTATATTGCCTCCATTTATGTTACAAGAGCAATTGATATCACAACAATTGATGTCAAAGTATGTGTTGCTATCAAAATGTCTCTTCACATGTTTTATATTGAGAATTTCAATGGATCAAATGATTTCACTTTATAAAAAGTGAAGATGATGGTGATTCTTATTTTGTATAGATGTACAATATTGTTGGAAGGAGATGAACAACTACCAAAGAATTTGTGGGCATCAAAAAAGGAAGAGATTCTATCAAAAGGGCATAATAAAGTACTAACGAGTTAAGGTGACGAGGTCGTGAAAGAGGTGGTTGATGAAACAACCACTGCTTCATTATAGAAACGAATTGAAAGTAAGTATAAAAAGAAATCCTTTACAAATTGTTTACATCAAATTCAACATTTGTATACCATAAAGATGACATAAAGTAAAAAGGCAAAAATTACATTGATAATTTTAATAAAATAATCTTGAATTTATAAGGTATTGAGATTAAAATTAAGGATGAGAATCAGGTCATAATCTTTTTCTATTCCTGGCATAAATTTATATGAGAAATTTATTAATATCATGTTGTATGATGGAGAGACTACTTATATAAGTTATGTAAAGTATGATTTGCAGTCTAAAGAATTGAAGGAAAAGGCCTCTGGTTCGTATAAAGTTATATTAGATTTAGGTTTAATTGTTGGTAGGGTGAGGAACAAGGAAAATGACATTGAATATAAGAGTAAATCATGATCTAAATTAAATGCGAAAACTGTTTGATGCTTTAACAATAAGAAAAAAGAGTACTTCCGTCTTGAAGTAGATGGAAGGATGGAAGCGAGAAAAGAAAAACGTATGAACCAACAAGTGTTGCTATATTCTAAAATGAATAGGATGGAATAAGCAGTGATGTTTTAACTATGATTGATTCTCATTCTGCAAATTGGTGAGTAGATGGACATTGAAACAACTTATCATATGACTTTTAATAAGGATTGATTATGTTCTTTAAAGAATTGAATGGTCCTATTAAATTGGGTGATAATAGAAAGCATGTTGTTAAAGGTGGTAGTTCAGTACAAATCAAAATATAATATGAAATTATTATATTATTAAATGTTTGGAATGTTTTTAAGCTTCAAAATTTTTTAATTTTTATGGATACTTTTGGTAGTCGAGGGTATGAATTTTCTACTAATAATGGACAACTTATAATGGTAAAGGATGTATTAAAATTAATTGTGATGAAAGAAAAACTTTAGCATGACATTTATGTCTTTGTGGGAAAGATAACAATAAGATGAGTGGTTATTTTTTAATTCAGGGTAGAAGGATGATAGTACTGTGGTATGGTACATACGGGTGAGTCATCTTGATGAGTAAGAGATGACAAAACTTTACAAAAGGAGCTTATTGAAAGATCAAAAATACGAGAAGATAGACTTTGTTTCACACGCTTAATAAAAACTCTAAGATAACCTTCAAGGATATAGTGTTTGGGGAATGACATATGTTAAGGAAAAAAAGAAATCAGTGTGTTAGGGTCAACAATGAGTAGAACTAGTTCAAATGTGGTATAAATGGTACTAAAATAGCCTGGAACAAATGATAATGGCGTTAGAAATTCTAGTTCAAAGGACAAAAAAAACCAAAGAAAAAACATTAGCACAATATATCTAAGGATAGATCAAGACAGATTATCAGGCAATCAAGGAGATATGGTTAACGAGATTTGGTCTTGTATGTTCTTACCATCAACAATAAGGATGTAATTATCTCTCAGTGCCTAAGAAAAGTCAAGAGAAATGCAGACAAATGGGGCTTATGGTGAAGTTTGTAAGGTTTCACAAAATAAAAAAAATGATTGCATTTTGTTAGATCTTGTTAAAAAAAGTTCATACTTCAGAGTATACAATTGACGTATTGATAAAGTCATTGCCTACATATGCTAATGGAGGACATATGGGACCAATGCTAATTGGGAAGATATGCTAATGAGGTTAGAAATTGTAATTCAAGAGATAGAACAATTCCATAGTGACATTAGAATGTTATATCTAAGGATAGGACAAGATGGATTATCAGGCAACCAAAGAGTTAGGGTTAAAGAGACTTGGTCATGTATGTTCATACCATCAATGATGAGGATGCAACTAACTTTCAAGAAACTAAGAAAAGTGAAGAGAAAGCTAGACAAATACGGCCTATGGTGAAGGATGTAAGGTTTCACAAAATTAAAAAATTGATTGCATTTGGTTAGATCTTGTTAAAAGAGGTTCACACTTTAGAGGATACAGTTGATATGATGATAAAGTCCTTGCCAATACATGCTAATAGGGAATAGATGACAATGGGCTTAGAAATTCTAGTTAAGAAGTTGGTAATAGGGAATAGATGATAATGAGGTTAGAAATTCAAGTTAAGAAGTTCAAACAATGCCTAGAAAAAAACATTACCGCGGTATTTCCAAGGATAGAACAACATGGACTATTATGTTAGACTATTTTATGTCCCATGTAACTTATTGTATTGAGTCCTATGAAACGCACCCAAGATAATGGTTATTGGGTATTACCGACTGGGTCTCAATGGGTTACAGACCTTTTTCCTCTCTCTTCTAATTCCAAGAGACATGTCCTTTGGTCATGGTATATAAGTTGTAAAAACTTATGAAAAGAGATTCATTCTTAACCATTGAGAAAAACAGAACGAAAGAAGACGAGAGGAAATAAACTCCTTCAAAGCAATCAACATTTAACGAAGAAGCAATTATGGATATGGGTACGCATAACGAATCAATCCTATAAAAGTTTTACATATTAGGCATCCAAGAAGATATGGTTAAGGAGACTTGGTTACGTATATTCTTACCATCAATGATGAGAATGCAACTATCTTTCAGGAGACTAAGAAAAGTCAAAAGAAAGGCAAACAGATGGGGCCTATGGTGAAGGATGCGAGCTTTCATAAAAAAAATTGATTGTATTTGTAAGATCTTATTAAAGGCAATTCACACTTCAAAGGATACTGTTGACACATTGATCATTGCCCACAGAACTTGGTGAATATTCATATAACTTGAAACCTTTAGGGGTAGTTATGATAGGAAGCTATCTTGTTTAGATATTGGATAATTCAAGTCAAGACAGAGAATTGTGAGATATACCTTGAATTTTTGGTGAATAGTTAAATTTTATAAGCTAACTAGTGTCAGATCATGATATGGTAATAGTATTAGTCTTCTATAGGTCAAAGAGATTTCTAAGTTAGATGTAAACTACCATCCATGTTAAATGTGGGATAGGCACTAGACTTGTGACAAGGTTTCTAAGGATGCACATAGATATCGTTTTAATATCATTAGGCATATGTGAAAACTAAAGTTTTAGTTAATTTAGGATTATGTAGAAATAAAGTTTTATTATATGTAAACTTCTTATATGCAACTTTAAGCTAAAAATATCTTAATAAGGTTTTGTAAGGTAGAATTTTTGGGAGATTGATAAGGTTGTTGTTATATATTCTCTTTCTTTTTCATAGTAATAAAAAATTATTTCTTCTTTTCTTAGATGTAAATAATATAATTAGCTGATTCATATTTAGTTTTGTTTATCTTCTTCCTATATTGCTTCCATTTGATCGATAGAATGAATTTCTTATCATTGTTATATTTGGATTTACCATATTCCCTTTTTCTCTTTTAAAGGTGACATTTGTTAATTTGATTATAGTTTAATTGTTTTTATTGTAGTATAATAGTTAAACATGGATATAATGGATTAGGTCGGGCTAAAGTCTAATATATTTGAATTTGAAAATTATAAATTGAGGGATGGTA
This sequence comes from Erythroxylum foetidum, assembly GCA_026546835.1. Classification (NCBI taxonomy): domain Eukaryota; kingdom Viridiplantae; phylum Streptophyta; class Magnoliopsida; order Malpighiales; family Erythroxylaceae; genus Erythroxylum; species Erythroxylum foetidum. Next base: position 21,227,206 of record JANZLF010000004.1, on the reverse strand, counting down.
CTTAGAAAGTTAAACTTTGTTTTTAAATATGATTTAGTTAATAACATATTCTTCAAAATTTCTAGATTGGAAGATGATAATAGGCCAAGATAAGAATCTTTACGTATTTTAAGCTCAATATTTTATGTATTTTTAAGCTTAATATGATAAATATTATTTATTAGTTATCAAACAATAAAAATCTTTTTAATTCATGAAAAAGTACTTACAATTTTGTAGTTATGTGAGCAATTTATAGGTAATAAGTGATTTATAACATCAAATGAAGTTATTTTTAACTTAGTCACCTCCTTATCTATTATATTATCTTCCCCAAACCCATATTTTCTCAATGATTTTATTATTTCATAAAAATAAAGGACACTTAATTCATATAAATTATATATAATTCCAAGAAAAAAATTCTAGTATTATAATGTGAAAATTTTTAATAGAAAAAAGATCTATTTTATATTCTAACTGTAATCAAATATTGATTCGATCCTTTATTACAAATTTTTATAATATTTTAAAACATTCATTTTAATATATTTTTAAGAAAATCTTTATCATATTGAGAGAAATAATTTTTTAATAATTGGGAGTTAGTAAATTTCAAACTTTAAAGTTTTGATGTACTTTTGGTATTTTGTAAGAAAAGTATAATTTAATAAGTCGGGTAATAAATTTAGATATAAGAGAAAAGAAAGTTTAACAAATTTTTGATAGAAATTTATAAGATAAAAAATATATTCAAAATGTGTTCATTATTTATTATATAATTAGTCTTATAAAAAATTAATTGTAAAAGAAGTAGAAACATTGTTCCCTATTTATAGGACATTAGACATAGAAAATAGAATTTCTGAAACATAAAAAATTTAACTTTAAAAAGCCATAAGAATATAACCCTCAAATTGTCTACGGGGACAATAAATATAGAAAAATAACTTTTCTAAAAAAAGAATTGAATTTTAAAAAACCATGAAAATAGAAATCTCAAGTTTCTCTATAAAAGTCTCCTAATTAAAAGTTTTTAAGAATTAACATAACTATTTAGGAATGCACAAGAAAACGGCTGGTACCCACCGAAATTTCTTCCCGAAATTTGTTTACCAGTATCAGTATCGATTTCTGACTGGTACGGTACGTACCGGCCGGTACCGGTGGGTACGAAACGGTAATCATAACGCTGCCAGTCGCTCGTTCACCCTTTCCCTTAAAGGGTAACTTAGTCATCTTGCCTAATAAATAAGATTCACATATGTCATATGATTCATAATCAAATGACCCTAAACTATCACTCTTGTGGAGCTTAGCTATGCGTCTCTCATTTATATGGACAAGGTGACAATGTCATAAGTAAGTTGAATTTAAATTATCTCGTTTATGTCTTTTCATATCATTGACATTCATAATTGGATGTGACATATCTAATATGTAAATTTCATTGCATAATGTACAAGTACCATAAAGCATTCAATTCAAATTAATAGAACAACCATTGCTATTGAAATTCAAACGGAAACTAGCTTTAATTAAACAGGAAACATGCAATATATTCTTTGTTAAAACAAGTACAAAATAACAAACATCCAGTTTAATTATAAGCCTACTGGGGAGTGACAAAAAATAAGTGTCAACGGCTAATGCAGCAACTCTTGCTTCATTGCCCACATGTAGGTCCAGTTTTACCTTTATGAGCTGTCTATTGTCCCTGAGGTCCTGTATATCATTACATTTATGTGAGTCATAACTAGTATCTAATACCCATATGTTATGAGTGTTAACCTCAATGACAAACATACCTGAAGGAGATGGGGCATTTGATGCCTACTTCTTCTTCAAAAACTCCAGATAGACTATACAGTTTCGCTTTCAGTTGCTAATCTTGCCACATTGGAAGTAAGTTCCTTTTGGTGCAATTTCTTAAAGTTTCTTTTTGGATACACGTCCTTTTGATTTCTTAACCCTTTTCTTCTTTAGGTTATTTTATCTTGAACCAGAAGAAGAAAAGTCCACCACTAGCACTGGCTTGCTATCCTTCTTGATAGCTTGCTCTGCTGTCTTGAGCAGATTGATCAACTCAGGGATTGTTGCAGATATTTGATTCATCCAATAGTTTAACACAAGTTGTGAATAACTATCAAACAATGCAACCAAAATTAAGTCAACACTTAATTCATAATCCATAACAAAACCTAAGATGCCCAACGTCTCAATATAACTATTCATCTTCAGTGCGTACTACACTGCAGATGTCCCCGGAGTCATCTTAGTTATGAAGAGTATCCTTGAGGTCTCGAACCTTTCAGATCGAGCTTGCTTATCAAAAAGCTCTTTAAGATGAAACACTATGGTATTAACATCCATAGACTCATGCTTCTTCTGCAACCCTGGTGACATAGAGGCTAGCATAATACAGGTAGCCAAGTCACTATCTTTGAGATACTTATGATATGCTTTCTGATCCTCATTAGAAGCATCAACAACAGGTGGATCAGGAAGTGGTATATCTAGGACATAGCCTAGCTCCTCAAATTTGAGAACAATTCTCAGATTTCTCATTCAATCAAGAAAATTGAGTCCAGTTAATTTATTAGAATCCATAAGTGAGCACAAATTCACAATAGAAGACATGTTTAATCAACCTAAATGTAAAGAGAGAAAGAATGTTAGAATATAAATATATGCATAATCATAAGGACTTGAATGATATGAATATGGCTCCCACTAGTTTCCAATAATCCATAGCCCTCACTATGAATCAAAGAAAAATTATGATAAAGTATCCTAGTGGGTCGATATCTGACATTAGTAAGAATGACCTTGGGTTTACCCAACAAGCCACCTTAGGTCAATCGGTAGGTATCGATCATATTAATTGCATCATAGATGCAACGATCGTCTAGTGCTATCAACTCGTGATGTATGCACACACATTGGGTTATCAACTCTTGATGCATATACATCTGATATATGCTACCCAATTGCATCTCTGTATACGTTAACCTTGAGGTTACTCAACAAATCTATGCTTCTAATGAAAGCCAACCCATTAATCTAAAAATTGTATTTCAATGGTTTGAACATATCCGTATAGAGCGAGCTTGGGTTTACTCAACAACCCTAACTCTAAAAGAATTCTGGTTCTCCCCATATTAATGGAAGGCATTAGTTTTGATATTGTGTGTGAGGGATTTCATACTCTGGTCTCATCTAAGTCATAAGATTATAGTCACAATGACTATATGGAATAATTTAGGACGTTTCATCAATCACATTGAATCTATGTCCATAATCATCCATCATCCCACTTAACCAACCCTAGCATGCATTCTCTAATGCAATTTTCTCACAAGGTTCTCCTATATAGGATGTGACGTGCTATGCATCTAAAGATTTGACGTTCGATTCAACTCTTGAATTGAATTGCTTTCTAATGTTGGCATCGGCTAATTTCTTAATCCAATGTTTTCAATTCCAATTCAAAATACCAATATACCAAGTGTAATACTCTCTACTCTGATGTACCAATTAAACATTTTAATTGTACCATGCTTGCCATAAATAGTCATACTAGACATGAAATACTTAAAATAGACTAATACAATATTATTCTCTTAGATTTTCAAATAATTTGAGAACATCAAACTATCACCCTAAGTATCTATAGGTAGTCTCCACTTCATCAAAACTACTTCAGCACTTGTCACATAACTTGTGACAGTCAAAACAATCAAACAATTGAATATACCAACGAGATGCTAAGATGACATATTTGACATCTGGAAATTTTTAAAACACCAATTTCAAGAAAATCAGTTTGGCATGCTTACAACATCAATGTAACATATTTCTGATCACATAAAAAATGATCCAAGGCATTGAAACCAAAAATACACAATCAACATTTCAAACAAAACAGGTCTAGTAGTTTTCTCAAAATTGTCCAACTCTGTCTTTTGCTTGAAAAACTCATTGAACCAATTTCAATAAATATGACAAAATTATAGAGGCTATAAAATGTTCATAACATGTTCCATGAATTTTTTAAGAATTTATTTCCAAGAAAAACTTAACCAACCTCAGCAACCAAACCAACAAGAATCTATGTTCCTCAACATAGATATTCCCAGCAGCACACAAGAAATTCTCAAATAAATAGTCAATCACCTCAAAAGCATTTTTCCATCTTCATAGACATATATAAACATCGTATAAAGAGGTTTGTGAAAGAAAATTCCAATTTTTTTTCTAGAATTTATTCTTCAATTTGCAAGCATGCCTGTTCATGTAATGTGTAGAAACATAGCAACTAGAACAGTTGGGAATTAATTAGCAAAAACATATCAAATCACATTGATAAATTTTTTCCTTCCACAGAAATATTTAGCAACATCTCATGAGCAAATATGGGCAAGAAAATTTTGAAAACAAGATCTCTACACTGATTTTGAATTCAACACACTCAACATGCACAATCATCACAACCAATAGGCAGCATCAACCTTGTTATGATTTCTTCTTTATACGGGGCGCAAGTGGCTCTGATACGACTGTAAGAAAATCTCGGTGCATGCATCACATACACATGGTGCGGAAAACAAAAGAAATTTATTTCAGGACTTTCCTGAAATTCAGGATCTATGTGTCTATACAATGAAGCACTAGAATTCTCAAACCATAATGACCAAAGAAGACCATCTCTAACGGTATCCACGCAGAGATCGGAGAATTTAATCGAATCAAACTCTTTAATCCTGAAATAGCTAAATCAAAGAAAAAAGTGCTAGCTCTTACCTTTGTTTTTGGAGAACAACTTGAAGAAGAGAAAGAAGATGAAACTTGAAAGTAGATGGAGAGAGCTTCGGAGATGGCTTGAAAACTTTGTTTTTGAACTTGTTAAAAGCCCTCTCATATCTCACAATGCTACTAATTCACCTTACTTCTGTTGTCCTTTATGTATTTTGTCTCTTATCCATTAAAGACATTACATGTCACTTTGACAAAATTTTCTCATCCCCATATATATATATATATATGTATGTATATATATATATATGTATGTATATATATGTATGTATGTATGTATGTATGTATGTATGTATAAATGCTTAAGTGGTCTAGTCACACTGAGGTCGGTCCTACCGGGTTCGGCGTGTGGAAAAACACCGGAGATCTGTTTCAGCAATATCGATATCGCGATCTCATCGGGACATATCCTGATCTCATCAGGATCCATTTGGTTCTATTGCTCTCCATATAATGGATCTCTATCCAAAATTATTTTACGAATTCTCCGAGTCACTCTTATGCGTGTTACCCATTAGGTTCCCGGTTATGTTGGCCACTTAGATTCATACTTAACCCAAGCAAGTCATGAGCGGTGTCTAGCAACATATCATGACTCCCAATTGATCGAAAAGTAAGTGGTTTGATGAATGAACTCGTGCAAATCACGAACCATCTCACGAACCCTCTCATAGACAATTGCTGTGCAATTCGTTCTTTCACCATGCTATACCCTACTTGGTTATGAGTATGAAAAAAGTGTCAACTCTCACTAGATTGACTACATCAAATCTAGTCCAAGTGCTATCAGTTCTCGTCCTGGGAATCATTACTCTATATGTCAATAAAGACATTCTTTATGACATATGTACTCCGGCCAGAGATTTCCAAGTAATGATCCCGACAAGAGGTCGTGGGTATCATCTTCTGCTATCACAGAAGTGGTGAATCCTTTATTGGTTACTCAATTACCTTTGAATACCTTAAGATGTACCCAATCACCACCCTATGAGCGACCTTTGCAAGGCAACAAGGAATGGAATCAAAGCACAGAATCAGTATCCAAGATATCCTTGAGTACCTCAAGTCTAAGGATACTTGCACCATTGCTATGATGAG
>JANZLF010000004.1:21202733-21221214 GCA_026546835.1 Erythroxylum foetidum | reverse complement strand
ATATGTTATAAAATCATAAAGTGTTACTTATCAAATTAAGAATCATAACATTTTAAGATATAATGTTACCGTAGATAGGTATTTTATAACATATTGTCAAAAGTGTTATTGTTTAGTGTTACTGTATGTCATTTTTGTTGTAGTGTATTGATGAAGAAGAATGTAGTTCTCACCTGTGAACTTCCTAAAATACATACAACTATTGGCATAAGTTTAATTGTAACCACGATCCATCATAAAAGAATCAAACTTTTGACACCACTATTTTGGAGCTTGTTTAACTTATACAGGATTTTCTTTAATTTGCATACCAGATTCTTCTTGCCTTTAGCTTTTAAACATTCTATTTGCTCCATTTATATCTCACATTCCAAATCTCCATCTGTTTAAGTTCATATTCAAAGCACGCAGTCAAACCCAATATTGCTCAAATACCACTAGTGAGAAGAATTCATTAAAATCATTACCTTCTTTTGACCAAACTTTTTCACTACAAACATTACCTTATGTTACAATAGATTGTCACCATCTTTCTTTATCTTCAATACCTTCTTCAGGGCCTTTTTACCTTTTAGAAGCTTCATAAGTTCGTATGTATCAGTCTTCTTCAGAGAGTTCATATCTTCCTTTATAGCCACGAGCTAAAGATTTTTTGTTTCATAAGATGCTACTTGTTATCAATAACTTCATCTTCAGCATTACCTGGATATGGTTTGTGTAGCTACTCATTACCAGATTGTACCTGATCACCATCAATGTGTGTTTAGTCACACACTTCATCTCCTTCACTTACAGATTACTCAATAGTGGTAGAGAGTGGAGAAGAATTAACGACGCTATAGGATAAGCTATTATGTGTAATTTTTTCTCTTGTCCTAGATTTCCTCAGCTTAATGTTATGGGCCTTCATTATGGAAGTTCAGTTCGCTCTACTACTGTTCAAGCTCACCTGCTTCCCTTGATAATGTTGGAATTTATCAACTTTCCTATTTTGTGGTCTAACATGAACTTTTCAAAGGTGAGCTATTGATGACTTAAGTGTTGTCAGCCTTGGACTTTGGATCTTCTTTTGGAACATGAAGATTTTTAGATAGGTAGGCAGGCTTGGGATTGGTTGGATATCAATTTTAATTGATGGAGTGTTTTTGATGTTTCTGTTATGAGAATTCCCTTTTTCCTTTTCACTTGTTGTCCAAGTTACTTTGTTATTGGAAAATTATGTTTTAACAATATTCATTCACCTGAATTGTCTTAGTGATGAACTTTATAGCCATATATTGTTCTTGTATCTTAAATTTGCACTATCTTTTTGCAATTTTGCTAGTTCTTATTTTATGGATTCAGGAAGAAAATGGGGCATTCAATGTTTTGTTAAGAGATTTTAGGAATCCAGCTATTTTCCGAACATAGAGCTTGAAATGCTTAATAAAGGTAATTCTTGTATATATTGTTCTCTTGTAGAAGTAATTTGATAGAACCTGCAAATCATTCTCCAACTACAGCAAATGCACACAACAGAAACACAGAAATTGCAACACCAAAAAATAGTAGAAAATGGTGTCTGTATTGTTTAATCACTAAGACCAGAAAAAGACAAAGGAAATAGTGCTAGAATTCGAGATTCTAGCTCCTCTAGCCTTAGGCTCAATACGTAAAATGACAGAACAAAATGCATGACATTCCCCACATTCCTCCTATACTATTTTATTCCACTGTCACTAACTAACTTTCCATTCCTATAACAACTTTGCCCACCCCTTGTCCTAATATGACAAAGCCTACCCCTCCAATGCCTTGTTCTTTCTTCTATGGTAAGTGAACCTAATTTCTGGACTCCTATGGGTCATATCAGTACCCCCTATCAGTTGCACCTTGTCCCCAAGGTGGAAAGCAGGAAATTGTTGATCAATCAAGTCATACGGCTCCAATGTTGCCTCTTCCTTCGGCAGTCCTTCCCAACAGATTAGAACCTCCTTGACTTGAGAATGTGGACCCTTCCTCACTGCCAAAATAGCTGAAGGTTGGATGAATAACTCTAAGTTAGAGCCTATCTCCTTTGGCCAACTTGTTGTCTGGTGTTGTCCCTGGGCTGCTTTCAACTACTAAACATGAAAGATGGGATGTATTTTGGACTTCGGTGGCAATGCTAGCTCATATGGTACTGACCCCACCCTTCGAATGATTGGAAATGGTCCATAGAACTTAGGAGACAACTTCTCGTTAACCCTTTTAGCCAAGGATTGTTGCCTATAAGGAGCTAATTTCAAATACACGCGATCTCCTGCTGCAAATTCAACATCCCTTCTGTGCATATGAACCATTGTCTTCATGTACTGCTGCACTGTCACTAAATGGCTCTTCAACTCCTCTAGCATGGCATCCCTCTCTTGTAACATTTGCTCCACACTAGCCACTACCGTTTTCTACACTCCATATCTTAAAATCGGGAGTGGTTCCTATCCATAGCCTACTTTAAAAGGGGAAGTCCCCAGGGATGAATAGAATGAGGTGTTATAGCAATATTCGACCCAATGCAACCATTTGTACCATTGAAGAGGCTTGTCTCTAGTAAAACAATGAAGATAGGCCTCTATTGTCCGGTTAGTGACTCGGTCTAACCATCTGATTGAGGGTGGTAGGCGGAGCTTCGGTTTAGGTGAGTACCCGGCAGCTTAAATAACTCCTCTCACACTTTGCTTGAAAAGACCTTATCCCTATCGGACACTAGGGATCTCGGAATACCATGGAGTCGAATAATCTCCTTGGTGAAAAGCATTGCTACAGTTCCTGCTATAAAAGGGTGTTTCAAAGGCACCAGATGAGCAAACTTGCTCAATCTGTCCACCACTACCAAGATAGTGTCATAACCTCCTGATCTTGGTAATCCCTCTACGAAATCAAGAGATAGATCCTCCCAAATCTGATTAGGGACCGGCAATGGTTGCAACAATCTCACATGAGTTAAAGCTGCATACTTCTGTTGTTGGCAAGTAACACACCCGGCTACATATGTGGCTACTTGTTTCTTCATTCCTTCCCAATACAGTTCTTTAGCCAACTTCTTATAGGTTTTCAAGGTTCCTTTGTGCCCAGCTAGATGGGACTCATGTGCTTCCCGTAAAAGAAGGGGAATATACTTTGAGGTTTTACTAAGCACTAACCATCCATCATACATTAACCTACCATGTACCAAAGCAAAAGGTAACTTACTAGAGGCTTCCTTGGAAATTTCAGCCTTCAAAGCTTTCAGCTGATCATCTTCTTCGATCTCCTGCAAGATTTCGGTGATATTTACCCCTTGAGAAACTCCCATGACTTGGCAGCCCACAATCTCCCCTTTTCTTGATAAAGCATCATCTGCTACTTTGTACGACTCGTACCCCAGCAGTTTAGTAACCCACTTTTGTTGATCCACCACAATCATTCGTTGCTCAAGTAAATATTTGAGGCATTGTTGATCAGTTCTAATGATGAATTGTTGCCCTAAAAGATAGGATCGCCACTTCTTCACCGAGAGGACAATTGTCATGAGCTTCCTCTCATAAACTAACTTCCCACGGGCTCTAAGTGATAAAGATTGGCTGAAATAGGCGATGGGCCTGCTATTTTGCATCAGCACTGCTCCCAACCCAATACCCGATGCATCAGTCTCCAAAATGAAGGGTTGTTGGAAGTTGGGTATAACCAAAACGGGCAAAGTACACATGGTAATCTTCAGCTGATGAAATGCAATTTCTGCCTCCTTTGACTATTGGAAGCCTTCCTTCTTCAGCAACAGTGTCAATGGGGCTGCAATTTTTTCATAATCCTTCACGAATCTCCTGTAGTAACCGGTCAACCCCAAATACCCTCTTAATTCCTTGACATTTTTGGGTCTAGGCCACTCCATCATAGCTTGGAGTTTATTTGGATCAGCTGAAACCCCGACTCCCGATATCACATGCCCCAAATATTCTAACTCCAACTTGGCAAAGATACACATCTTCATATTGGCATATAATTGGTTCTCCCGCAATATCTCCAACACTACCTTCAAATAACTCACATGATCTTCCATTGTCTTACTATAGATTAATATGTTATCAAAAAGTATTAACACAAACTTCCTCAAAATCTTACCAAATACCCTATTCATCAAGGCTTGGAAAGTAGCAGGGGCATTAGTGAGCCCAAAGTGCATCACCAAGAAATCATAATGTCCATTGTGTGTCCTAAAGGCTGCCTTCTCCATATCTTTTAGGGCCATCCTGATCTGGTGGTAACCAAATTTTAAATCCAGCTTCGAAAATACCTTCAATCCGAAAAGTTCATCCAATAACTCGTCTATCATGAGAATGGGAAATTTATCCAACACCGTAGCCCGATTTAAAGCCCTATAGTCTACACAAAACCTCCAACTGTTGTCTTTCTTCCGCACTAGCAATACAGGGATTGAATATGGGCTGATATTGCGCTGAATTATCCCTGCGGTCAGTATCTCCTCCACTAGTCTTTCTGTCTCTATTTTTTGGCATTGAAAATACCTATATGGCCTGACACTTATAGGTCCTGCTCCCTCCCTTAAATGTATCACATGTTCTATCTCTCTAGGTGGTGGCAGCCCCCTTGGTATGTCGAAAACATCCCCATATCCACTCAATAATGCCTGCAGGAGCTAGTGAGGTAGGCTTGATCTAATTGATCTTCCATGCTTGTAGAATTTTATATTTTTCGTTTGGATCTAAATTTCAGTGCGAAGAAGAGTGCCTTGGCGAGGGTTAAAGTTTTGTGTCCTATCCTCCGAATGCCAGTGCGTTTGACCATGGACCAAAGAAGTGTTGAGTGGATGAATCTATTCAACTATGTTGGTCAACTAAATTGGTTCAGATTAGATTTCTTTCATTAATAATTATATGTTTTGAGATACATACATAAAGGCCATAATTCCTTTTAGCTGGTAGAAATATCTGTGCTTCCATGGAACACAGCATTCATATTTGTCTAGGCATATAGTAGCATTAGCATCCATCATATGTTGAGACAGTAGGTTCCGTTTAACAGAACCGCTTTAATGAACAGTTGATAACTTCTGCAAATGACTTCTTATAACACTTCCTTTTTTGGTTTGGCTGATTGAAATGCCTGTCATTGTTTTTTGATAAAATGTTAACGGCTCCTAGTCTCATGCTGACCATAGTTCAGCGCACGTTTGCTATATCCAACGCAACAACTTGGTTACATGGTTGCCAATACATGGGCACCCATCTTTCCTTGGGGCTGTTTGGACGTGTTACCGCTAATCATGGGAAGCGCAAATCTATACAGGGATATTGTAGGTAGAGAGTCCATTCTGTTTCTGTCTTTCATAGCTTCCAAACATATCAATGGATTTACCACCACAGACATACAATGTTTTCTCTCCATTTTTGGATTTTGCTGACGGAATGCCCTCCTTGACCGTTTGCTTTCCAAGTTTCTTTTTCTTTTCGTTTCCATTTTGTTGGGATTCCTCTAAGCTTTCTTTGTTTTTACTTGGGGGTTGAGTAAGGTTGAGTTTGTTGACAGTTTTTAATTCTCATATTCGTAACCACCAACATTATCGCGTAGCTGGATTGGAAGAATCAAGCCCAACCCTTGTTATTAATCGAGTGAATTCCTCGTCTTCCAACCTTCATTATACAGTTCCAAGATATATATATACAAGCCATGGCTTTTGATGACGTTTATATACTTACCTTCTTCTGGATTCTGATATCTGTTAAAAGGCCTTCGAGTTAAGCCTCTGAACAATCCCATATATTTATATTAGATTTCAGCCTGTTGAACTTGAGGCGTCGAAGTTGGCCTCACTGGAGGTACATTTGATTTGGCCGCGTAAGAGCTTTCTGGGGACCTGCACAAACTGTAATCTTGAATCAAACAACTCAATATAAAACAAGAGATTTTACTTCTCTTCAAGTTGCGACTTTTTTGAAAAATGAGTTGCTTTTCATGTTTTTCATCTCATGGAACCAAATCTGTCAGGAGGACTCGTAGCAACAGGAGAGCACCGCCCCCAGCAGCTCTTCCTACTAAAGAACAATACAATGCTCCCCAGCCTTGGCCTGGTACGTACATTTTTCTTGTTTGTAGCACTGCCCTTCTGACGCTTGTAGTTGTATGCATTCTTATGTTTTCAATTTCCATTATTTGTTGTACAGAAAATCAAAAGACAACACCCCCACCTCGATATCACAATACCAACAAAGACGATTCCAACAGAAATATAGCAGCGCAAACTTTCACCTTCCGCGAATTGGCCACAGCCACGAGGAATTTCAGACACGAGTGTTTGATAGGTGAAGGTGGATTTGGGAGAGTCTATAAAGGGAAACTCGAGAAAACTGGACAGGTACATTAGATTCCTTTTCCGATGCTGTAAACCAACTTTCTTTTGTTTTTTTTCTTCTCTTTTTTCTTTTGGCGAACAAATTTTGAGTACTCGTAGTGGATAATTTTCATTCAGGTTGTGGCAGTCAAGCAACTTGATAGAAATGGACTGCAAGGAAACAGGGAGTTCCTTGTTGAAGTGTTGATGTTGAGTCTCTTACACCATTCCAATCTAGTAAACCTTATTGGATATTGTGCTGATGGAGATCAAAGGCTTCTGGTTTACGAGTATATGTCTTCAGGATCTGTAGAAGATCATCTTTTCGGTAAACAATCATTACTTCGTTTACCTACATTTCTGTAATTGAAACAAAACAAGATGATCGGTCGATATTATAGTTGGAAGGATCATGAGCCAATATCAATTTGAGCTTGTATTAACATGGCAAAGCCTTTAACCTTCATTTGTTTAACTTGTAGTGGTTATTCACACAAAATTGTAAGAAGTGGTTTTCCGCTGACCCAAATTCTGAATTTTCAGATATTTCACGGGAGCAAAATCCTTTAGAATGGTTTACGAGGATGAAAATAGCACTAGGTGCAGCCAAAGGCTTAGAATATTTGCATGACAAAGCAAATCCTCCTGTAATTTACCGTGACTTGAAAGCATCCAATATTTTGCTGGACAAGGATTACAATGCAAGACTCTCCGATTTTGGACTAGCCAAGCTTGGACCAGTGGGAGACAAGACACACGTGTCTTCCAGGGTAATGGGAACATATGGTTACTGCGCACCAGAGTATCAGAGAACGGGTCAATTAACAACCAAGTCAGATGTCTACAGCTTTGGAGTCGTTTTGCTGGAGTTGATCACTGGGAGAAGGGTCATTGACACCACAAGATCGACAGCAGAGCAAAATTTAGTATCATGGGTAAGTGGATAAAGGTTCGTTAGTTGCAAATTTAGTATGTTCTATGCTCGCCTAATATGTTTTCATCGGCAGGCAGAACCAATATTCAAGGAAACGAGTAGGTTCGCGAAACTAGCTGATCCACTTCTCGGAGGACACTTTCCGATTAGAGGATTGAACCAAGCGGTGGCAGTGGCAGCAATGTGCCTTCAAGAGGACGCAAACGTCCGGCCTCTGATGAGTGATGTAGTGTCTGCTCTCAGCTTTCTTGGTCCTGACGCGAATGGCACACCTATTTCGTTGTCTTCTCCACCATCTTATCAGAGTGAAGAAAATGAAGACGTGGAACGCCAACGGGCAGTGGAAGAAGCCATAGAATGGGGTGCCAGTAAAAGGCAAGTGGTCCCGCAAAATGGAACACCATCGCTATTGTAGAATATCCTCATCACGTAAGTTGCGTTGAGCGTCACTCCAGGAGACATGATTTTTTAATTTCTTTTTGTTCTTTCTTAATTAATGCAATATAAAGAATCCAGAAATTCTATTTGGGATGGGCAAACACAGATCACTTCCTACCAGGATACGCTGCTCTGTTCCAAACGAATGGACAGAAGATTGTCATTTCCATAGTTTGGTGTATGATACAACAAACTTTTTTTTTTTAAAAAGGAAAATAAACAGTACAAACTACATGATAATGGGAGGAAAGAGGTTTCCAATAGATCCTCTAAAAGGATCAATTGACACCCTTTAAGTGTGGTATCAAAATAAATAACGTCATCTGCCAACTACCCAACATACTTAGCCATCCAGTCGGCGCATGCCTGTCCGCGGAAGATAGAATGTCGAACACCACTTTTGAATCAACCTCCAACTTGATGTGACGAAAGCCTCGAGTCCATGCAAGATTGAGTCCGGTATACACTCCCCAAAGTTTCACGATCATGGCAAAACACCATCTCATCTTCTGAGCGAATCTCCCTAACCAACGGCCCTTACTGTCACGAAGAAGTCCACCAGAATTTGTTTTGTTTTATTAGTTAATGGTAATAGTAATTATGCATATCCTTCCAATTGGGCCGAAACGGTAATTAGATCAATGAATGCCCACTTGGAAAAGAAATGATGAGGCCAATGAATGTCCCCTTGAAATCTTACGAGAAATGACGAGACTATGTGATATTGTAGAGGCGGTGAATTTACTTGTTTTTTAACCATTAATGACAAAAAACCTGTAAATTTTAACTTTTACATTTTCAATAAAGTATAAATTATATTTTAAAGTTTTAAAGTATTTAAAATGAGTTTTAATATTTGCAAGATGTTTAAATTAAACTCAAAATAGATAAAAATTTAAATAATTAGTTTTTGTCTATTAGATATCACATCAATATTGGCGTGACACAAATTTATAATTATATTAAACATATGAATCCCTCGTTATCATATATAATATATATATCACTTGACAAAGTAAAAGTTACTTATTTGATTAAACTTAAATAAATATTAATATTATTTTCTTTAGTTATGTTTAATTTTTAATAAATATATTAAATACAATATAACTTAAGTATATGATTTTACTTTACTAAACTATTTTAAATTAAAAAACTCTAATTACCCTAAATTTTCAAATTGATTACCTACTCTATCATCGTCATCGTCCCCTCCCTCCTCCTTTGACAATGTTGTCCTTCGCCTCTTCCTCTCTTTCCCTCTTCATTACCTCATTTCATTTGGCTACTAATTCTTAAGTTGAGTCAAGTACAAGATATCATCCCAAAGTTGTGTGTGAAATTGATAGTTTATTCTTGAATGAACATAGATCACTAATGGGTGCAATAGAACAAGTATGGACAAAAAATGGGCAAAGGAAATCAATGTCTTGTAGCTTACTACTCCTAGCCAACTAGAGAAGGCTACTGTTGCCATCACCTCAATAATAAGTGGTGCCACTACCAATTGCAACAACAATAGCAATAGAAGAGGCAGGGGAGACCGATTGACCACTTAATCCATTTGTAAGTATACATAATCGATTGTAACAAATAATTAAAATTAGAGTAAATCTAGAATATCGATCTCGTAGGAATGATATCACTATGTTTATTAATTTTAATTAAACAATAAATTGAATAAAGAAAAAGATTACAAAAGATAATTAATATACTAAACTAATGAAAACAATGCAAATAAGTTAGTAAGAAAGGAAAATCCATAAAGAAAATATTAAGGCTTCGTGTTTCAATTATATAATATTCCAATTATTAGACGAGATTAATTATCCTGGTAAAAATAATAATTGATCCAATATGTATACTCTCTCTTGAGGCACACATTTATATCTAATTAGGTAACTACCACCTCTATATATGTAAATTAACCTACTTAAATTCATTAAGTATATGTAATATATTTGGTTATCACAATAGACTAGGATACTTTCATTTTCAATGCTAAATTTTTATTTTACTAATGCATAAATCATATTTCACCACTCAATCCTTCACACAATCCTTAAGCTTAACTCTATTATGGCTAGTCACAAAATCACAATTAAGAATAAAAGAAATAAATTAAACCAACAAATAATCAAATCATGTATTGATAATTGAAATATCCATTACAAGCTACATTTTTTTTTGTCCTAAATAGGCTTTCTAGTTACTAAATATAACAAAAACATAACCAAAGTAAGTCAATATGAATATAAGGGGAAAGAGTAAAAGAAAAGAGTAAGATAAGTGATCACAATCTTCTCCAATCTTGCTTCAAATCCTCCTTTAATGCTAATAAAGAATAAAACTATGAAAACAAAAGCAAGGTGGCTATCAAACATCTTCCAAACTTTCGCTAGGTTAAATCTAATAAGATTATTTATAGTTAGGGTTACAAAAATAAAGTTTTAGAGTACTTGTGCTGGACCCCGCTTCCAAAGCGTAGCACTCGGAGCCATTTAATGATCGAAACTCATTGCAAAATTTCTTAAACAATTAACGCATATGCAAAAAAAATTGACAATCAAATTGGCCCGATTTTTTTAAAAACAATTTCAGTCACAAAGATGCAAACATTATTGAACACATTAGAGTTTCAGTAATCACTTGAGCCCATTACAAAACACAATGCTTATTTTCATAATATCTTTACATTTAAAAAAAACCACCTCTTTGTCTTAATACAAATACAAAATACAAATGATACAATTGAATGCTTATGCTTGATATGATTCTAAATACCAAAATTCTGAACTAACTTAATTACAAAAGTCTTTAACTATCTTGGAGTTCCAATGCCTTGCAAGAATCGCTAATCTTTTTTTTTTTTGCACTTGAGGAGGGAAGCGTTGGGGTGAGCTACATAGCTCAGTGGCTAATATATTTATAGTCATTGGCAATGAGTCATACAATTCAGGCATACACATATATATAAATATACCAAAGTATGCATATATGTATATCCTATTTAATTTAGCAATTCTATCATCCACACTTCAAGCTCAAAATTTCACATTGAACAAATTAGATGTAACTTAACATCAAAACATAACACTCAAATTGCATCATAACTTAACACATCAAAATGCAAATGCATAAACAATTAGCTCGAGTGTTCCATGGAAACAGAATGGAAAAATTGAAGTTTACCCTATGAACAGAATGAGAGCAATTTTGGAGCTCATATGCTACAAGCGAGTAGCCGGGAGAAGGCTCTTGTCAACGTACACGTGACGAATAGAATGATTCTACTCTCACCTAAACAGAAGCACATTATCATGCTCAAATTATTTTATGAAATGCTTTCATACTTTTCATGCTCTTTCCTTTCTTTTTATTTATACAAAATGCCATGACAAATATCAAGGCATAACAAGAACAAACCACAATTCAATTACATCAAAATGTCATACGTTTTTCAATGCATAACATAAAACACATCATAGTAATTCATAATTTAGCAATTCTAGCACATACACACATATAGGCAAAATGCCCATTTACACAATAACCATAATTATATTACTAACCTAATTTGCCTACAAAAATCCAAGTTAAGGTTATCTTTCCTCTTGCTCTTAGATAGGACTTGGTTCCTTAAAATAAACCAAGTCTCATTCAATAGGAATCCAATAGAAATCCTACAATGCAAAATCACTAAAATTGATTCTAGAATGCTTAAACCAGGACATTTTCTAAACTCCATGAACTAAAATCCTTCCAAAAAATCCAAAACATCCAAAATGATCTTACCTTGATTATTCACTAAATGAAGAGTTCTTTAGCTCAAAGGGAAGCTGTTCTCTTTCTCTTCCTTTTTCCTTTCTTGAATAGCTCTAAAATCTCTTTTCAAGACTAAGAAAAGTTAAACCCTAGCTTGTTTTCTCTTCTTTCTCTCTTTCTCTTCTTCTCTTTGTATTTCTCTCTTTTTTCATGACACTCTCTCTTTTTCTCTTCAATTTTCGTTCTCCTCTCTTCTTAAAATGCAAGACAACACCTCTTCTTCCAATTATACCCTTAATGATCGAGAAATGTCCCATTTGCTCTTCCATTTAAGCCTTATGTCTTTTATGTTTAAGTGTCTTGCCAAAAGTACCATTGAACATTCCTATAACCTTAACACTTTAATTAAAAAAGTTCCCCTTA
Organism: Erythroxylum foetidum; assembly: GCA_026546835.1. NCBI lineage: Eukaryota > Viridiplantae > Streptophyta > Magnoliopsida > Malpighiales > Erythroxylaceae > Erythroxylum > Erythroxylum foetidum. Next base: position 21,209,308 of record JANZLF010000004.1, on the reverse strand, counting down.
TCTTAAGTTTCTAATGATACCAAAATCATTCAATTTGACTCAGAAATCTAAAAGTTGTATCTTAAATATTTTTGGACTGTTCTTATTCTAAAACAATATATTATACCCAACTTCCATCCAAAATTTGAAAGTCTTAGGGACTGACTTAGATTTCTACTTCTTCAAACCATTTGTAGCTCCATGTCTTTATTTGTTTTTGAAACAAGAATAATCTTATTTGGAGCTTTATCGATCCTGAAATCATCAAAATACTGAAGCATGTTCAATAAAATATCCAATTCATACTCTTCCAATCAATACCTTTACTTTGATTCAAACAATGTTTTTTGAATTCCCAAAAAATGCTATCCAATTCTATGGAGGGACAGAAACACGTGTTAAGAAACTATTGGTTCAAGAATCATTTCATTTGGAGGTCGGAGAACAAAGTTATGACCGAAAGAATCAAATAATATTTTGCCACCAATCATATTAAACCTATCTCGGAAAAAATGAAATAAAACTCTCTAAAAATGTCGGATCAAGATAATATTAGGACAATTTTAAAGAGGAATTAAATATCTAAAACTTTTATGAAGACCTTAGAGACTAATTCTATCGTTTGAAGGCTTAAAAATGAAGCAGACGATAGGTACAAACGAAACTAAATGAAAAAGCAGACGAACAGGAAAAAGTAAAAAATTGCTATAACTTTACCTAAAGATATCAGATTGGGACGTTATTTATATGGTTTAAAATAGGAATTCAAAATATAAAGCTTTCATAAAGACCTCAAAGATAGATTCTATTGTATAAAGGGTCAAAAATAGAACAGACGATAGGTATAGATGAAACCAAATGAAAAAGCAGACGAATGGGAAAAAGCAGATGAATCAGAAAAATTTCTATAACTTTCTCTAAAGATATCAAATTGAGGTGTTCTTTAGATGATTAAAAATAGGGCTTCAATATATACAACTTTTATGAAGACCTTAAAGACTAATTATATCATCTGAAGGGTGAAAAATGGAGCAAACGACAGGTACAGACAAAACCAAATGAAAATGAAAATGAATAGGAAAAAGTAGATAAATCAGGAAAATTGCTATAACTTTCCCTAAAGATATCAAATTGAGGCTTTCTTTAGATGGTTTGAAAGAAGACTTCAAGATATACAACTTTTTTGAAGACTTTGAAGACATATTCTATCATATGAAGGGTTAAAAATGGAGCAGACGATAGGTACAGATGAAACTAAATGAAAAAAATAGACAAATGGGAAAGGGTAGATGAATCAGGAAAATTGCTATAACTTTCCATAAAAATATCAGATTGAGGAGTTCTTTAGATGGTGTGAAATAGAACTTCACTATCTACAACTTTTTCTGAAGACCTTGAAGATATATTCTATTGTCTAAAGGGTCAAAAATGGAGCAGACAATAGGTATAGACGAAACCAAATGAAAAACTAGACGAATAGGAAAAAGCAGACGAATCTTGAAAATTGAGATAACTTTCCCTAAAGATATTGGATTGGGATTTTATTTATATGGTTTGAAATAAGACTTCAATATCTACAACTTTCATGAAGACCAAAAAGATAGATTCTATCTTCTGAAGGGTCAAAGATGAAACCAAATGAAAAAGCAGATGAATGGGAAAAAGAAGATGAATCGGGAAAATTGCTATAACTTTTCCTATAGATATCGAATTGAGGCTTTCTTTAGATGGTTTGAAATAGGACTTCAAGATATACAACTTTCGTGAGATCTCAAAGACAGATTCTATCGTTTGAAGGGTCAAAAATGGAGCAAACAATAGGTATATAAAAGGTCAAACATAGAAGAAACAAAAGGTCAAACATAGAAGAAGCAGAAAGTCAAACATAGATGATATGACATCATCACAGATGATACATTTTATAGATGATATAACGTCATAATAGACGATATGACATCATCATAGACGATACATTTTTACAGATGATTTGACATCATCATAGATGATATGACATCATCACAGACGATACTATATATACTCTTGAACATCTCCACTTATAGACACCATAACTTTCAACTCTAACGTCCAAAATTCTCATGCTATATACCATTGGAAAGATAAGAGAAAGACCTAAAACTTTATAGAACTTTGTCTAAATCTATCCAGATCAATCTAGGATTTTCCCATAAGTCAAAATATGAACTTTACATTCCTCCACTAATGTACTACACCTAGTTCTTAACTTCATGACAAATTTTGATATTTTTAAAGTCAGAATTTAAATTTGATATCTTCATAAGAAATGTAGCCATATGTTGATAGTTTAATAAAAATCAAGAATCATCTAATTTGGATAACTAGAGAAAAAGTTGTGGCTAAAAGACTGAAACATACTCTGTGAACATTTTCCAGATCAACCACCCATTTTATTTCACAATCTTTCCTTAACACAACTCATATCAATATCACCTTTTCTACTTCATTTACTCCTCATTCTCAACTCCATTTCAAATTAATATCATTCATAAAGAAAATATAGTCCATGGTTAATCATGAACACTAATAACAGAACATACACACATATATATATGTCCTTTATCAACTTAGTACAAAAATTCATCTTCATTTTGGTTTCATTTTACTTCTAACTTTTACCTTAATTCTTCGTATTTCAAAATCTATTATCCACTACACCAAAGAAAAACATGAATCTATCCACATTTCTCATTCACTACTTTACTCTTGTCTATCATTTCTAATTCAAGAATTTTCATCATTTGTTCTTTACTCATGACTAATCACCAAAATTTCTCATTTACCAGTTCTAATCTCCTAAGAAAAGTTTAGGGTCCAACAACTTGAACATGTTCTCAAAAATTATGCACGAGTACCAACACCAAATCAATATTGGCACTAGGTTTGGTTTTGATCTTAAACTTTTATGCATCGCAAAGTAGTATGTAATAAGTGCCTAATCTCAAGTTATAGTTGAAGTTGGTTTTATTCAATGACTTTCTATGTAAAAGCATGACAAGTTTGATATTGGTCCATATACCACTCTAATGTTGGTCTTGTTTTACTTCTCAACTTCTTCCATCCAGTAGATAACCGACTTGTATCCTTATTATGTCTAATGCCTATTATACATTGTCTACCAACTTCTCATCTTTTTTGGCATCTTCGAACTTGAATTGACTCCCAATGTCTTCGAAAATGTTGTTACCCTTTTGGTTAGCTTTTAATTGACTCTAAAATCTCCTCGATTGGATGACTATAGAGAAAATTATAGTTAAATCCATGTTAACCTCTCAAAAGTGTCACCTACAATGCAACGAATTAAATATAGGAAAAAAATCATATAATCCATATAAAGAATGCTCTAAAAATGCCAAATAAAAAGTAATTTAATTCCAAATAATATGTCAAATATAGACCTATCAACGACAATATTGGAGAAGGAGAGAGGGGGTTGATGTGATATGTTAGAGAGAGTGGGAGTTGAGGACTGCGATGGAGGAGGTTAATCAATTTGGGAATATGGGATAATTAAGATTATATTTTTAAATAGTTTAATTATGATGCAATCATATTATTTAGGTTAAATTAGGTTTAATATATTTGATTAGATTTTATTAAAAATTAAATATAAGTAAGAATAACATTAAATTAATTTATGTATAATAAGATAAGTGGTTCTTGCTTTGCCACATGGCATATACGTGACACATTAGACTCATTTGTCAAATAAAAATGATAAAGTTATGCCATGATAACATTGACAAGACATATATTAGATAGAGACTTAATTCTGTCTAATTTTTTTTTATCTATTTAAGGTTTAATTTAAAATTTTTATAAATATCTCTATTTGTTTTAAACACTTTTTAAACGCTATAGTCTAATATGTATTTTGGTGAAAATGTTTGAGTTAAATTTGCAACTTTTATTGACATGTATAATGCCTAATAAATTATTGTCCCTGTCCATTTGTTTATGTTTTACTATGTTTTTTAATGTGGTTTCCAAAAAATAAGGAAATAAATTATTAAAACATATTTTGTTTTATAATGTTGCAAAATTTTATTTTCAAAAATAAAGATAGCAATGACATTATGAAAACACAAAATTTATGTTTTCACCAACTATGGCAATTGGTTTTGAAAATAAGAAAATACTTATTACCAAAATCAAAATTATCCCTAGGCCATCTTTCTAAAATTTCTTTACTGATGGAAATTACTGCTCTCTTATGCAAAGGTCTAATTTGTTGTTGTCTCTCTCTTAAATCCTCATTTATTTATCCTCGCTCTTTAGTCTTCTCTTATCCTTAAGTACAATTCCATTCCTTCCTAATTTTTATATTTCTCTAGGTTCTAATAAGATATTGATTGAGATCTTATGTCTATCTCACCCTTTAATAATTCTTTCAAGGTTTTTTATTTAAATTTTTGTAATTAAAATTGCAATATCTTAATTCTTTTATGACAAGGAAGACACTAAGCACTAAAATGAAAGAGAGTTAAGAAATTGGATGCTTTTAGAAGAATCTTTTTTAGGAATTAAGATGAAGGAAGGGAAAAGGAAAAAATAGGGTTGAACATCTTAGTTCAGTTTATTTTAATAGAATTGATGTAGAAGGGCTTGTGGATTTACTATTGTCCTAATTATTGGTTCAGTTAAGTTATAATGTTAGCATAATGAAGAGAAAAAATAAAATGATTCACTCTAACGTTTTTGATTTAATAGTTGAATTCAAGAATGAAAAGACTAAATATATAGCATATAAACTTGAATTGTTCACATACCTTTTGAAAAAGTTAACTTTGCTCAATAACTTTTAAAGATGTAGCAGTATATCTGGAACTTCTATTTTTCATTCTCTTTTATTCATGATTACAATGGTCTACCTCTTCACTACTAGACTATATTTTTTGAAAATGGAACTCATTAGTCATATATTTTATGAAACTTGAAAGAAATTAGTATAAATAAATGAGCCACTAAATGTGAAAGGAGTATATTAGAAAAGTGCGCATATTATTATATTTTCTCATTTTTTGCAACAATTTATAATTATAAATGATATCCTTCAATTTACTCCTTTAGAGCTTGCCTCTTGATAGACATTATTTGTCTATATTTATATACCTATATTTTATGTGTTTTGCTTGTTGTTTATGTGTTTTATAGTATTTTTGGTACTTAGTTTTCTTCAAGTGTATTGTTAGGTTATAATTGCTTTCATAGACCACGAGGAGATGTAGTGAAATTGTGACATGGAATGAAAGAATTAGAGTACTTGTGGATTTACACTGCTGTGTATAGTGACTATGTTAGTTACTGTAAATGTGTAGACCTTCAAAGACACAATTGTTGCCCGTGTGGAGTTACATACTTGATTATGTTGACATACAATGTGAGATCCCACATCAATTGGAGAGGAAAATGAAGTACGTCTTATAAAGGTACGGATATCTCTCCCTTACAGACACGTTTTTCATGGCCTAATGCACCGAATCCCATCAGAACTCCGAGGTTAAATATGCTTGGGTGAGAGTAGTTCTAGGATGGGTGATCTCCTGGGAAGGCCTCAGGAAAAGCAAAACTGTGAAGGCTTGGTTGGGCTAAGGATCAAAGCAGACAATATTTGTAAACGAGTGATTTGGGCTATTACAAGTGGTATCAGGGCTGGTACCCGAACAATTGTGCTAGCTAAACTGGACCGTAAAGAGGGCTGGGCCCTAAAGAGGGGGTGGAAAGTGTTAGATCCCTCATTGGTTAGAGAGAAGAACGAAGTAAGCCTTATAAGAGTATAGATACCTCTCCTTTATAGACACGTTTTCCATGACCTAATGCACCGTATCCCATTAGAACTCCGAGGTTAAATGTGTTTGGGCGAGAGTAGTTCTAAGATGGGTGACCTCCTGGGAAGGCCTCGGGAAAAGAAAAACCGTGAGGGCTTGGCTGGGCCAAGGCCCAAAGTGGATAATATCTATAAGCGGGTGATCTGGGTTGTTTGATGCAAGATTGTGTATATTGCCTATGTAAGTCTTTATAATCGTGAAAAGTCATAAATTGATGTGCTTTTGGAGATACAGGGTCACTTACATTCCGTGTAAGAGACTATGTATCTCTAAAAGTACGTCAATTTATGACTTTTCACAATTATAGAGACTTACATGGGTAATATACACGATCTTGTATATCCTAAAAATCCTAGTTTGTTGATATATAAGGATAATAAGAAGGCTACATGAAGGGAGGTAGATCATATGTTGCGCCCTCTTACCGCAGGGTATACACCGGGACGCCCATAGGTCATTCCGATACATATCCTACAATAAGGGTGAGTTACGAACGATCACTACTATACTTCACATGTCATCATAATAATAAAACATCAATATAAAAATCACTAATTTTTGAAACAAACTTTTTCTTCATTTCATTCATCAAAATCAAGGAGTTTATACATCTATCATTCTGTATTGTCTGTACATAAATCCCAAAAATCCTAAGACAAAATGCTATATAACAAGGAAAATACATCAGCCCTAACTAGGTCATCCCAAAAGTCCCAGCTGACCGACCTGTGA
>JANZLF010000004.1:21181214-21194730 GCA_026546835.1 Erythroxylum foetidum | reverse complement strand
AACCCTAACTGACTACGCACTGACTCATGCTTCATCTAGTTAGATCGCAAGTTTCTTAACACAAAATTAGACAAGTACTATGTCCTAGTGTCAATTGCCACAAACACTAATCACCCAGTTAACACCAGCAAGTAAATCAGTTGGCGATATGCAAATTAACTAACTCTATAATCGGACCCTAATCGCAGAATCAATTAATAAACAATGACAGTAAAACATAAACGATACGAATATTATAAACCAAATAATTAGAACAAATAGTTCTCACGAGTTAAAGCATAACAATTGGAATTCCCCAACTAAAACGGTTTAGCTACTCATAACGGAATTAAACAAAATAACATTCTTAATTAACATTATCGAAATAATAAAGAAAAGAAGGAAAACTAGAAAATCTCTCCAATTGCCGTTGTTGATTGCTTTCTTCTCCAAGTCACGCTGCTCTCCTTGTATCGTCACTGTTCCTGCCAGAATCAAAACTTCCAGCCTTTTTCTTTCTTGCTTCCTCGTTACAGCCGCTGCCCTTGGCTTGTTTCTTCTCAATTAAAAGCCCTTCCTTCTTCTTTTTTCCACGTCAGCCCTCTGTCTTGTGACCTAACCTGTTGCGTGACCTACAGCTCATTCCTAGTCCCATATTTCTGCTGCCTTAAGCTTCTCTTCGTTCACGTACGTAGCTCACTAATTGATTGCGTCGCTTATAATTTATTTAACTGCTATCTCATATTTCTGCTCTGTGTTTTGATCCTCCAGCTCCCAAATCGACGCCTTACCTGTTGCTAGGACCATTTAATGACCTTCCTCCACGTGTTGCCTTGAAAAAGAACGCTTGCCCTCATGATCTCTTGGCTGATTGTTGATTATTCATTGGTCCATGTCGTTCCCTTTTGATGTTAAATTTGCCACATCATGTAAAAATTATAATTCCCTATAAGGAAATATTAAATCAAATTAAGTCCCAATAATTAAATCAATAAGAGGAATAAAATAGAATAATTAAAACATGAATACTAGACAAATATGCACTTATCAGTTAAAGAAAAGGGGGCTATTGAAAGAGGCCTCACTATTAGAGAAAGATGAGAACCATTTTGTGTTAATTAAATATCTATCCAAGTTTTTTGCTTAAAACCCATCCTTATTTATATATTTTTCTCTAAGTACAGAAGTGAACATCTATATTCAAGTTAATCACTTAAAGTTAACTAACATAATTATAGAGATGTTTTTAGTAAATCCTTAGATAGGAATTTCCCTTAGCCTCTGAGGGATGCAAAATATTACTAAAGTCTCCAAATATGATCTAAGTAGATTTCATTATGGAGCTAATATCACTAATATTATTCTAGAAAGTGACTCATTGAAAAAACATGTTAAAGGTATAAATAAGAGTGAACTAGAGTGAGGTGTTCTCCTACTTCATTCTTATTGACAAGTATATAAATTGTTATGCCATAATAGTGCAATTAACATCAATTATGTCTTGATCGAAAGTAATTACCAATCTACCATTTTAGTGTAATTGATGGTTTGGTGATAATAGACTAATGTTTACTCAAGAAATTCGATCTTTTGAAATTAAGCAAAGGTTTGAGATCAAACGCATAATAATGTAGAGCTTGCTGTTTATTGGGGTTATTGAGCCCTTCTACATTTCAAGAAAGAATAGACATCAGAAGGGGGAGGAATTTAGTTTATTACTCTTCTACTTCCTAATATATATCGTTTTGGTAGAAATTCTATAATTAATTTCCATACCTAGTCTTTGGTGCTCCTTGCAAGCTAGGGATTAAGATGGAAATTGATATGTTCATAAGATTCCAATATATAGCCAAGATACCTTGAGTAGTAAAATTTCTTATTTTTATTGATTTCCCTTCCTTGATTCCTTCTCTATTGCCCTTTATCCAAAGACTAGTCACAATTCATAGGGGAATCAATGACATTATTCCTTTCAAATGAACATCCATAATTAATTTTAGGAATGTTATACTCCTTTTGACTCCTTTTCTCTTATCCATATTGGGCTTATTATAATCAAACTTAACATCATTGTTACTATTAGTCATTGGTGTCATAAATTGTATTAGTTCTTGAAATTCCCAATTTTTGAATTTCTTACTTATAGGGATCCATCCTTTTGTTAGGTGTTGTCTCTATTAAGAAGCATAAAGATAGTGTCCTCTAGGAGGTTATCATCTTCCTTTATTTTAATATAAGAATAACATTTAGTAGGTCTTATTAAATGTCAACTAGAATAAAAATTCTTGCATAGCTAACCCTTTTCATCTCAGCAGTGGCTTTATTAAGACATATAGGATTTCCAATAAATCTTGTCAAATAACTTAATCCCTTAGGAGTCTAATATTTTAATGGAATAATATGGATGTTAAGTGACAATGGCATGTTTTTATGAAATTTTAAGCTTGATATTTTCAATCAAACATGAAAAAAAAAGTGGTTCTCCTCATTAACCAAGACTTCTCTTAGTCAAAGTGTTTGTGATGGTGTTGAGCTTATGAATTTAGAATAGAAGAAGTTGGACGATTATCCAAAAAGAATCTAAAAAGGGTCAAGTCCTATTTATAGGCTTCTTCTTTCAAGAATTCATTTAGAGGGGCTATGATAGAGCTTACATTTATAGGCTTAGCGGCAAAGTAATAAAGTACTAAGGAAGAGTTGAATCTTCTAATATTTGATGCTAATAGGATTTATTGCCTTAAAATGGAAAGATGCAACTATTAAAGGTTTATTTTACACAAAGATTAAAGCCTTATAAGGAGGAACATTTATAAAGGAAGTGGTGGAGGAGGTACCTTGTGAAAGAGGTGGAAAAGCTTTAGAAGTCAGAGGCACAAGGTTCAACGTCAAGCTAAAAAAGAATAAAAATAAAAGGTAACATAAGAGAAATATAAAATGTTATTTAAGAAATGGAAAGAAAAGAACATGGAAAGAATAGAGTAGTGGGAGAGAATAGAGGAAGAGAAACTAGGTGGAAATTAAGCTAAAAAATGGTGTGAAAGGAAGCAGAACAAGGATAAGACAAAGCAGAATAAAAGGACTAGACTAGAAATATCTCATTTTTAAGGAAGTTCACAAAAATCTCTAAAATCAACTTCCTTCTTTTATTATATCCCTTCCATTCTTAATCAATTTGATAATTTGTTCAAATCTTTCTTGAATATCTTAAATTCCGAATGAATGTACAAGCAACAAGTTCTTTTTCATTATTTTTCTTTTTTATCAATTTCTTGCTCTGTCTTTACATGTTGACTAACTTCTTAAGCAACATTTAAATTAACTGTGTGTGACGCATATACGTGGAGACATAATTTTAGATTTTTGAAAAGAAAACAAATATTCTTTAAAAGTTTTTAATTTAGATTTTTGAAAAGAAAACAAATATTCTTTAAAAGTTTTGCATGAATACAACCTAAGAGACACCCTTTTTAAAAATCAAAGGTGAAGGTATGAGTATACTTGTGAAGTAAAGATTCTCTCGTGAAATACACAATTTTGAACACATTCGTGTATAAGTGCATAGAGAATCAAATATAACCCTAACTTAGGCTATATTAAACCAAGTGCATAGAGAAACAACTATACCAACCTTAGACCATGAAATAGTGAGAGGCCTAGGACACGAACATGTCATAGGTTGTATATGACAAACTTCTTTGATAGGAAACACATTTTTAGTAGATTTTGATCTCGGAAAAGATTATAAAGCTTTTTATAATGATGTTTAAGTTAAGTTGATTTGGTAAAGTGGCAAGTTGTATAATACTATACCAATTAGAGTTTATAGTTAACTATACTTATCTAAACATAATCTAAATAGAGAGGAAATCTGTAATTTTCAAGAGTTATTGATCAATATATAGAAATTAGATGCTTTGATTAGTTATTATTTGTGTTTATTGAACCATATGAGATTTTAACCTATAATTTTGATGATAACAAAAAATGTTATAACCAATGTTTTATCTTTGGTGATGTTAGAAAGATAATTTATCAAAGATTCAATTGAAAGATCAAAATTAGGTTCAATGAAAGATTAAAGTGGTCAAAAGATCAAACTAAGCAAAGTGGAGCACCATATGCAATATAAGATAGCTTAAAGGAAATCAAGTTAAGTGGAGTAAGCATAAGAAATAATGAAGCCATTTTATAAGAATCAAGCTGTCCTTGATCCTTTTAGTTTGCAAGAAATCCAATTATACAAACAAGCAAAAAGGTTTCAAGATTTGCTTAATGGTGTTATAAAAGAAGTGGCTACATATGTGGAATCAGACTAAATTGAAGAAGGGTGTTGGTTAGCTTGATTCAAGTTGAGGTTAGGGAAGAATTGGATGTAAATATGACCTACAACATAATTATTTAATTTTTTGGACAACTTAGTAGTGAGGAACAAACTCTAAGAAGAGTGTGGCTTACACTATGTCCTTAAAAATGACAAACAGATACATGATCTCCATTATGGATATGGCCTAGACTGTGTCTAACTTTGTAAATTTATGGGAGGATCCTCAATTTTAGACATATGTATCGCCTAATCTATTCCTAACTTCCTAAAGATACAAAAGAATACACAATTTTATATGTGAGCATGCCCCACATCGCATCCAATTATATTACAATGTTTGTAGCCAACACAGTTTATTTTGTTGTGTAGAGCATGTCCCACATCGCATCCAACAACTCTCTATAGATACGATCCCTACTCACCACACAGTTTATTTTGTGTTGCACACGTATCAACAATCTGCCTTATTTTTGGAATTTAGTTCCCCCTTCTTTCTAGCAGATTTTCTACTTTTGTTATTATTTTGCACTGTATGACATTTGGACCTGAGAATACCTATTAAGGTTGTGGACTAAGCCTTAGCACCTACCTTTAGCACCTCCACAAGAGGGGAAATAATACCATCTTTGATGACATTCTGGTCATGCTTGAAGGCTCTCATGTAATGCTACATTTTAAACTTATTCCTCCAAGCTCCCACTAGGCAAAGATCCTCATAACTTCTTCTAACATTTGGATTTTCCCCTGCTTTCTTATCTCCGTATTTTAGTAGAAGCAACTCCTTGGAGAGAGCTGGGAAGTCTTCCTTTAACTTTTTCCATAACCATATGGAAGGCCTGGGGAAGGCCTTCCAACGAGGTTGAAGCCTCTGCCACCTTGTAGTAGTCATGTGTATAAGGTGGAAGTACTAAACTTATTTCCACTTAGAGAGAGGTTATAGTATAGATTACAAGTATTTGAAGCTCTTTCTTCCACATTCTAAACTTTCGCTTCAAATAACTTCTGAACTTCTCAAGTAACTTCTTTAACTTGTAACTCATTCGATTTAATGCCAAATGTGTCAAGACACAGAAATGAAAGATTAAATAGTTTCAGGCGAACTATCCCTGTTTATATAAATACATATAAGCAATGCGAGGGAGAATGTATCGGCCTCCCACAATGAGATGTAACATAAGCCCTTAAATGTTGAATGAAGCGAAGTTCTTTTGTCAACCTTTTTTGTTACGAACCTTAAAAAGGAAAAAGAAAAAGAAAGAGTGAAGATTTGGTTATGTGAGTGCAAAACCACAGGGCAGAAGTCTTCAGAGCATCCAGGGCTGATGAATTCTTAACTTTGCGATGCTGCTGCAACATTTAAATACCCATATCTTTCCATCACTCTCCTAGTTGCAAGAGCTGCTGCCTCACTTGCACTCAGTGTACCAGTAGTCATGATTGCAGCAAATTCTCGGGTAATCTCCTCTTGCACCTTGCTCCGTGCATTCCCAAGAGGGTCTTCAGTAATTCCATTAACCGTGCGTTTCTCTTTCACTTCTGCAGGTTTGACAGCAGGTGGCACGGAGTTCCCAGACGTCTTTGGCTCATCCGACTTAGGATCCTCAGATCTCACTTCATTATTATCCGATGATTTCTTAACAATAGCTGTTGCAGCGGGTGAAGGTTGAACCACAGAAGGTGGTCGAAATTGTGGAACTTGTGGGACAGCTCCAACTCTTAGTGTACTCTCCAGATTCTGTATCATGGGCACTACAACAAAAATAAAATTAAGAAAAAGATCAAAGAGGTTCAAATATGTTAAGATTTCATATGATAATTACTATTGATTAGCATCAACCGCCACAACCAAGGGACCATGTTCATGACAACATTCAGAAATCGGTCCAGTGAAACATCATTTTGCTCAAAATCTACAAAATTGATCGAAACAACATACTTAAACACAAATTTAATTTGCTGCAGTGCATCATAGTGACAATGTTTGCTATGATTCACCCTTCTAAAGTAGCAATTCTCCCAATCAATAATGAGAGACAAAATTACAGAAATTAGAGATCAGAAAAACTAGTACTTACTTATTAGAGCACCCATTGGGCTGTTCATAACTTCACTAGGGAGCTGAATAATGTAATCAGGAATTGAGGCACCCACCAAAAATTGAGCAACTTCATTACTAAAATTGTTGCAGTTATGAGTAAGTAAACTGTAAGTCTCTGCAGTATACCGGGGACTAATTTCCTGCAAATACATTTCAAATACATCCTTCGGCACATGTGTGACACCCAAATCTACTACTTTAATAGGTGAACCATAAGGTGTTGTTCCAGATGGAGCTTGTTGTATACCTCCACCAAAATAATATTCATTACCATACACCACAATTCCAGTGTGCCTGCCGAACACAAATTAATCAATACGACATGAATCGTGGCAACAGTATACACCCTAATTACATTCTATCCTTAAGGCTTAGGTGATAGTTTTTGCCTACAATTTATACCAACACCTAAGAACAGCTGACATAGGCAATAAATGGAAAATATATAAAGCCAACAGAGACCGTGGACCCACATAAGGAGTGTAGAATACTCTATTGGCCATGAGATGAAAAATGAGGTATAATCATGTCAAACAACTTTCAATTCCTCAAGGGCAAAAGACTTACCAAATACCCTCAATAACCTTCCCCAAAAATGTCATGGATAGCTGCCGTGCTAATCCTTGGCTGAGATCATACACATTCAAGGTGACCCTGTGCCCTTCCTGTGACCAGTATGTAAATGAGGTGTCCATTCAACCAGCAAATACAACACGAGGAAAAGGACAATGCATGAAATTTATACCTCTGCCATTTTCTTCCAGCCAAAACCTGAGAGAACTTGAGTCACTGCTGAATTATACACAACGGTCGACAACCTGTCACAAATGAAATTAGACATCACATTCAAGCCACGTAGAGCAAAGCCTAGCACCTTCATGTTGCATAAGAATGCCAAATAGAGAATTTTCCAATAGCAGGAGATTACAATTGTTCATGAATACCGGTAGGGCAAGGAATTAGAAAAGCAAATTTAAACGCTGAATACCAATATAATCGCAAACAACACTACAACTAGCCCAAAAGTCCTCAAAGCTCCTACTTTGCTAACACAGAACACCCTCGACAAATAAGGCTCCCTTGGCAAGCACAACAAAAGTTCATTCAGAACTCATCCCAATACATGTCCCTTTTTTCTTTTGTTTCGGTACCCAACTCTATCACAAGATTCAACAAAGGAAGCCTTAATTCAGAAATTACGAACAGCGTAACCCCCGGTCCGAGCGAAGAAAACGCTAAAAGAAATCCAAGAATCACAGGAGCAAAGCCAAACCACAACCTAGATCTCACATTCTTAAGAACCTCAATAAACTGAAAAATGGATACAGGGAGAGAGAGAGACCACACCTGCAAGAAAGAACCGACAAAATCGAGAAAATGGGCTTTGTGGCTGGGGTTAAGCTACTATATATACGTATATATATATATATATATATATATTCCAAGGAATTCAATGTAGTGAACCAAGAACCATGAAGCAATTAAAACGAGCGGGGTACCTACCTTTATAGTTGAGAGCTCCCACGTTCTCTCCAGAGTCCTACTTCAACGGGCCTTCTAGAACCTACGCGCCAATTACATCATCACACCTGCCATCGTCCTTTTCTGTTAATATTATTATTTACTCTACATCAGCCTTCTCTTTCTTTTCTATACGCGTTTCACAATACGCGTCACGCGACTGGTCTTAGTCAGTGCCATTGCCTTTTCCCTTTACTCCTTTTTTGTCCATCTCTTCCTCTATTTTAAAATTCGGATCAGACCGACCGATCTGACCAGTTTGATTGGTGATCGATTGGTGGTCTGATTCGGTTTATCTCTTAAAATTGGTATAAAATTGACCCAGTTTGAATCGGTCAAAATCGGTCAATTGACCGGTTCGACCAGTTCGATAATTTTTTTATAAATATTTTTAATATTATATATAATTAAATATAATTATTGCATAATTATTACGTCACACCGGTTCGACTGGTTATATATAATTAAATATAATTATTACGTCACACCGGTTCGACCGGTGGTTGAACCGATCGAATCAATCAAACCGATGACCAATAAGGTCACCGATTTAATGACTGATCCGAATTTCAGAACATTGCATTAAACAATCATACCCTGGTCTAAGGTCGACTTTACGCTTGTTTTAAGAGTAATGATCTCCAAATTCTTTTATTGTCATAAAATCGCCATTAATTTAAGCACGTTTTATATTCTAACTACATATCTAAATTTATTAATTAATAATATTGAAATAATTGAGATTTCCAATTCTTTATCTAATAATAGCGGCGGTTCCATACTTTTAAGACTCCAATGTCAGAGACTAAACTAAAAATAAACCCTACTAGTGCTTTGCCCCGTTGACCAATACGCCATCCCATTGGTGCTCATATTGATGATGCCTACGGTGTACCGTAGATACACTTTAGAATTACCCTCAAAAGGCCAACTTTTTCTTGCCTGTTTTTTCTGATTTTTATATGTTTGCTTGGAATAAGGTTAACGCTTGATCGCAAGAAGTGGTCACATGGCTGTTTGGTGATATCAAAACACAAACTTGGACGGAGAATTCAGAGTAGCAGAAACCCTCCTTCAGTAGATTTCGAAGCCATCCTGTCTTGTCCTCTTCAGAAGCACCATACCAAACCCCATTAAAATAAATCATCACTAATAATTTCCTTTCTCTGTAGTTCTTTATTCCAAATATATAGTGTTGTGTCTGCGACTCTGCGTTGTGTTTGTGTGTTAGCTCAACAGATCCTTGTGTTTATTGTGTTCTAATTTTATAAATCCTTCAAAGATCTTAGCTTTTGTGCCTGTTCCCACTAGAAAGTGTTAAAAAGGACCGTCTTTTTCTGTATTCCAAGGGAAAGTTTCGTCCTTGATCGTTGATCTTCGCTTTTTAGCTTCGTTTGAAATTGTTTGGTGAAATTTTGCAGTCTGCCGATTAGACCCTTTTCGATTTTGAGTTTCAAAACCAAAGATTTCAATCATGATTTGCGCTATCAAGCACTCTGCTATTGCACCAGTTATCAATGGATCTGACAGTTCTTTTCGTAGAAAAAATCTGCCAGGACCGAAGAGGTCTTTGTTCTTGCCATCAATTACAGCTGAGAAGAACCCAAAAGCTGTTGTCTCAGTGTCAAAGCCTTTACACGTCTCATCAGTTGAGTATCTTGCGATCTCGAAGCCCTTAAAGAAGTCCTTGATCACATGCAAGGCCTTTGAAGCTGACCGATCGCAGCCGATAGGCTCGAGCGAAGTGAAATCAGAGGCTGCTAGGAGGGTCAAGATTGGGATTTATTTTGCAACATGGTGGGCTTTGAATGTGGTGTTCAATATATATAACAAGAAGGTCTTGAATGCTTTCCCTTATCCATGGCTGACCTCTACTCTTTCTCTGGCGTGCGGGTCTCTAATGATGCTGATTTCATGGGCTACGAGGATGACAGAGGCACCTAAGACCGATTTGGATTTCTGGAAGACTTTGCTCCCTGTGAGTTGATTTATTCATTTGTTTTGGTAGAAAAATGAAGGGAGTAAGGGGTTAAGGTGACGTTTTTATTTTGGTTGCATAGAAAAGTGAAGAAAGGATCGGAAACTGATGTTTTTTGTTTCCCTTCGGATCATTAATTCTCGAGGGATTGATGTTATCTAGTTACGAAAACCATATTTTGTTTGCTTCCTAGGAAAGTCAGACAACGCTAATTTAATCGTTTCTCGTTGTTTCGAAGGGAATCGAGATAGTGACTAAATTAGACTATCAAAACTCTGTTTTTAGTTCTAAACTTCCCTTGTTGTGTGATTTAAAGTTGCAGTTTAAGTTCACTGATCTATCTTTTCCTCTCTTAAGGTTGCTGTGGCACATACAATTGGGCATGTGGCAGCAACAGTGAGTATGTCGAAGGTTGCAGTTTCATTTACCCATATCATTAAGAGCGGTGAACCTGCTTTCAGTGTGTTGGTCTCAAAATTCCTTCTGGGTGAGACCTTTCCTTTGGGTGTTTACCTCTCACTGGTTCCAATCATTGGCGGTTGTGCTCTTGCTGCTGTTACCGAGCTCAACTTTAACATGACTGGTAAGAATAGAAAACAAGTTCAAGTTGTCTGCATGCCTGTTCTTTTGAACGTTTGGCCTTGTGACAACTTTTGAATATACCGAGTTGGATTTGCAGTTACAAACCAGACCTCTGGTCATTCGTTACCTTGTTGGAGTAAAAAAACTTCAAAACTCAATTGAATTATGTTGGGGAAAAGCATTTAATAAAGGAAGCCTCTTCTTTCTTTTGTTCATGGTGGTAGTCTTATGTTAAGTTTATTCCGTAGTTTCTGGCTTGTAACCGAAGATGTACTCTTCTCCTGCTTATTTAAGACAAAATGATTCAGCTGATGGAGTGTTTTACAGTCACATGCTCGGTTGTTTGCTGTCTGTTTCAGGTTTTATGGGGGCCATGATCTCCAACCTGGCATTTGTATTTCGGAACATATTTTCAAAGAAGGGCATGAAGGGGAAGTCCGTTAGTGGAATGAACTACTATGCTTGTCTCTCTATACTGTCTCTGTTACTTCTTACACCTTTTGCTATCGCCGTGGAGGGACCGCAGATGTGGGCTGCAGGATGGCAAACAGCCATTTCTCAGATTGGACCAAACTTCGTATGGTAAAATGAAATTTCTTCTACAAACTATTTGTTTGTATTCATCAAAACTTATCATAAAATTCGTGAAAATCCCATTTGGCTAAACTGTCTAGAATTGATAATAGGACTTTGTGCTTGCAGAAATATTTAGGTGTAAATATCATTCATGGTTGGCCTAACAAATTGGTTAGAGTGGAAGTCCATCTTTTATGTGGTAGAATCAGATATATCAGTCGTTATCTTACATGGGCTGTGAGGAGTCCTAGTCTGTCTTGTTTTTGACTTGTGCTAATTTGTCCTGTATTCTGCTTTTCTGTATCTAACATTTGGTTTTCTTCTTGATTTTCGCTGGAAAAAAAATATAAATGTGTGGCTCTGTTTTTGTGGCTAATAATATAATAGGTGGGTGGCTGCTCAGAGTGTGTTCTATCACCTTTACAATCAAGTGTCGTACATGTCCTTGGACGAGATCTCTCCCTTGACATTTAGCATTGGAAATACAATGAAACGTATATCAGTCATAGTCTCCTCCATTATCATTTTCCACACTCCCGTTCAACCCGTCAATGCACTTGGAGCTGCCATCGCAATCCTTGGAACTTTCTTGTATTCCCAGGTACTTTGCTCTTCTCCTTTCTTAAATAAGCTTCATACTTCATAATCTTCTACATATATATCATTTTCAAAAAGACTAGTCTGTGCTTTTAGCCGAATCCTGGGTGGAAGCTAGCGAACAAATTACCCTTCTCTTGATTTTTCTTTGTTTCTAAGATGACATCTGAACAAGCTAGTTTAGTATTCATGTGCTCACCGAGTACTCGAATCCTAACCTAGAGAAAACGCATTTCCAAAAATCTGTTCAACAAATATACAAAGCAGTGGGCCTTACAATAGTAGATTCACCTCAACACGTTCCTGGCAGTTTTTAGCTTTCAATTCACACGAGGAGTTTGGTATAAACATGGTAGGTGAAACCTTGGAAACCCTTGTAGCATTTGGTGAGCATGTATGATTACTGCAGATGCAGCTATCTAATCGTTTTGCCTATGGAATTGAAGTTATCAATATCTTGGGTTTGACGTTGTAGCTACCTGTGTGGTGTTAGGTGAGTGAGATGAAAGTGAAAATTGTAGGGACCAATTCTCACCTAACTCGGGGGGGATCTACTAAGATCCCCATTTTGATTCCTCTTTGTGAGGTCATATGTTTTTATTTTTATTTTTAAGGTATGAGTTGACTAATCCAACAGGAACATTAAATTTGGAACATACTCTGGTCCTGTTCCTATATGCTTATTAACATACATAATAAATGTAGACGATTGCTGTACTTATATTATAATTTTAATGCAGGCAAAGCAGTGATAATGCTTGCTGGGTCCGACCGATTTGCAGTAATGATGATGGAGAAGGATCAAGAAGTGTTTTTGAGTTTTATAGGATAGAACCATCTCCTTAGTTCCAGTTAACAGCGCTGTTTTGTAGATATGGGAAATAATGATGAGGGATAAGAACACCCCTAACTGGTGATTGAGGAGGTTTTCATGTTTTTTGTGAGGTTGAGGACAAAAATTTTCCCCAATAATGTCTCATAAATCAAAAGTTTGGTACTACCTAACTTCAATGAGACCTCGTTTTTGTTCCATCTAATATATAATTGAGACAAATTATTAATTATTCTAAATAAATCATCTCTAATGTCAAGATAACATTTATATATCTTCAAATTTCCTAATAAATATGTTTATAATATATAAATACATTTGTGAAATTGAAAAATGTTGGATTATTTATTTATTTAATAGCAATTTTTAAACCCTATTGTTAAGTTCTATGGGTATTCCTTCATTTAATTAATATGATAAATTTTACATAAATATCTTTTCAATTAAAGTCTTAAAAAAGTAAGTTATATTTGATAGATACTAGACTTTTTGTGGTTTAAATAATTCTAACATTTCCTTAATTTTTTTAAAAGAATCATTTATATTAAACTTTTGTTGAAAATTATTGAAAATGAATTAATTAAATTTGAGTTAAAGCAATGATTTATTATAATTATTAATTTTGAATTCAATTTAATTGATTATAATTGAGAATCAAGATTGAGCAAAATCGATATGTTAGCATCATTTGATTCACCCGATGTTTCATTGTTATTTTTTAAAATGAAAACTTAAGAAAAATTATTTTTAAAAATTAAAAATTACAAAAAATAATTTAAAAAATCTAAATCGCATACGAATCCCATGTTAAAAGCTTTTATATTTTTAAAATAAGCACTTTCAAGAAATCTAAACTATGATATTGTTTTGTACGGTACTGAAATTGTGACAAAATAGAGAGTCAGTTGTACCTAATTTAAATACCGATTAATATCGTACAGATTGGTATTCAAAGGTCAAATATCAGTCGATACTGAAAATTAAAAAAAATAGGAAGTTTTTTTTGTAAAATTTTCAAAAAATTTTGAA
>JANZLF010000004.1:21142733-21153816 GCA_026546835.1 Erythroxylum foetidum | reverse complement strand
AACATGTCATATATGCATGTACGTACAAATGCCAATTATACAATATACTATAATGCATGCTCATGTACAAATACGAATGCAATGAACTGTATACATCCCATCGGTGATGGGATGTTACAATTTGATCCCGTATAACTTGTTTTAAAGATTAGGATTGGTAGAACAACACCTATTAAGATGATCATTCAATTGGTTGATAGGTTAATTAAGTATCATACATGTATTATATAGGAGGTGTTAGTCAAGACTGACAAATTTATATGTCATGTTGACTTTATGATTTTAAACATAGAGTGTGATGTTTAAGTTCCTTTAATCTTAGGTGACCATTTGTTGCTATCACTAAGGCAATTATAGATGTACATGATGAAAAACTAATTTTAAAGGTAGATAATAAGGAAGTTGTGTTTAAATTATATAGAGCTATAAAACACACCTTAAATAAAGATGATACTCATTTCCATTTGGATATGATTGATACTATAGTATCTCATACTATGTAAACATTTCCTAACATGCATGTAGCATCTTTAGAGACTAATAAGTCTATTATAGTTGAAAACTTCGAAGAAACATAAAGACTAAGAGGGAGTACAGTGAAGTCATCAATTAAGGATCCATCGGAGTTAGAGTTACGGAGATCTTCAGATCATTTAGAGTATGCGTTTTTAGTTAAAACAAATAAACTATATATGAACCAAGACTGAAAAGGGAATCTACTTAATTGTTTAATGGAGCACACGAGGGCAATTATATGGAAAATCTTTGACATGAAGATAATTAACCCCTCCTTTTTCACCTATAAAATCTTATTTGAAGATGATAAGTCTGTAGTGTAACCAAAAGGCTATGTAAATGTCAATTTAAAAGATATCATAAAGAAAGAGGTAATTAAACTACTTAATTTACTAGTTATTTACCCTTTTTTGAAAAATTAAACATAATTAATTGAAGCCAAAACATTATAAAGTGTATAAAATGGCTATATGTTTATTTATCCTTTGATACATAGTAATAGGAATAACCTAGCATAATCCTTACCCTAGATACAAGTTTAAACACCACATTTGAGACATTTATAGTTTTTATAATGCCTTACGTTTATTTTTTAGAAAATGGTGTCATATTAGTTCTGTAAGTTGCTCCCTAATCTCATTCGTATGTCCCATAATTCTACTTTTACCCTAAATATTGTTTGATTTCTATCAAACAAGATAACCCCAATTATAAATCCTATTTTGATTTTGTAGATGATCCATTGCATGTCCTTCCTTATGGCATCATGGTATAACCAGTAGGGTATTTCATTTTGCTTTTATATTCCCATTCCCTTGTGACATAGTCCCATTACATAGCTCTGAATTCTTTTAGATAAGAGGCATTCAAAAAATCCATCATAGATTCTGGTTCTTCTCCACATAGTGCACATTACTCAGGTATGGCTATAAACATTTTTAATCTATCTCTAGTATTGAGATTCTCTCTAATTAGAAGTAATACGTAAATGGCAACTTTAAGGTTAGCTTGATCAAAGTAAACCAATTTAGATAGTTTTTAGATGAGTCATTTATATGTAATATTAATGAAATAAAAGATAGTGATGCTAACTGACAATAACGAATTGATTCTTACAAGAATCATACCATTTGAAGGGTATATATTGATTGCAGGAAGTTGGGTGATGCTACATGAAAAGATCACTTTCTATAACCCTTTATCGACCTAATGTTAGAATGAATTTCAAGGAACTTATACTATTATTTCTTATATGGACTATCAATTTATTTCCATATTCCTATAAACCAAAAGATAAAGAGAAGATAACATTTAAATTTACATTTGGTACATTCTTCTATCTTTAGATGCCTTTTGTTTATACAATGCAATTACTAGCTTTTAAAGGTAGATGTTGGCTACATTTAATTAGTTAGGAGATCATAAGGTATTTATGAATGATTTTCCATTTTTGGTGATACCTTTGGCTTATGTTTATAAAACTCAAAGAGAGTGATTAAATGATGTGAGGAAACTAATTTGTTGCTCAAGTAGGAGAAACACCATTTTCTGGTAAAAGAAGGGATAATGTTAAAGTCTAAAAATCTCCAATAAGGGTATAAAGGTTGATAGAACTAAGATAGAAACTATGGAGAATTTTCATCCACTAACTTCAGTAAAGGTAATTAGAAACTTCCTTGGATATGTTAGGTTCTTTATAAGGTTCATAAAAAAATTTCCAAGTTAGCTAAACCTCTTAACAAGTTACTTAAGACGACATGCCTTTCGATTTCATTAATAAATTATTACGAGCTTTTAATTTTTTTTAATAAAGTTAACTAACTCCCTAATTATGGTAGCACTGAGCTAGAAGTTGCCTTTTGAACTAATTTAATGCTAGTAATTTTGTAGTTTGTGTAGTGCTTAGAAAATGTAAGGATAAGCACTTTTGATCCATATCATATGCAAACAAAACCTTTACAAATGCACAAAAGAATTATATAATTATTAAAAAGGAGTTGGTTATAGTCGCTTTAATGTTTTTTAAATTTTGCTCATACCTTATTACATCTAAAGTCATAGTTTATACTAATCACTTAGTACTTTGATATCTTTTAAGGAAAAAATGATGTTAAATTAAGATTAAATAGATGGATTTTGTAATTTTAGGAGTTTGATCTTGAGATCAAGGATGCGAAAGGATTAGAGAACCTAAAAGTAGACCATCTTTTTCTTCTTGAAAACCTTCTAACGAGAAGCACATGGAAGAACATATAATTGATTCTTTTTTCAATAAATTACTCTATGTTCTTTATATGTCTAACATAAATACAACTTATTCTATTAAAATTGTTAACTACTTAGTCAATTTGGTTTTAATAAAAGGAATGACTCAACATCAAAAGAAGATATTCTTCTTTAAGTTAAGAAATTACTTATAAGAGGACTCATAACTATTTCATGTTTATGCAGCCAAATAATTAAAACATGTGTAGGATATCTTGAGATGATCAACATCTTAAAGAACTACCCTAAAGGGCTAGTTAAAGGCCATTATCATATAGATAGAATAGCAAACAAAGTTTTCTAAATAGGTTTTTATTGGCCTACATTATTTAAGGATCCCAAAGGTATATGGAGTATTGCAATAAATGTCAATAGATAGGTGATATCTCTTATAGGTATGAAATGTGTCAAAATAGTATTATTTTTTGTGAATTGTTTAATATATGGGACATTGATTTTGTAGGATTGTTTCCTGCATACTTTGGTAACAAATATATCTGAATTATTGTGGATTATGTCTCAAAGTGTGTTGAGACTCAAGCTTGCCTACTAATGATGTTAGGGAAATTATTAAGTTCCTAGAAAAGTTATTTACACACTTTAATACACCTAAAACTATAATTAGTGATAGAAAAAGTATATTAAAAATTTGGTATCACACATAAATTTGTTACTCTCTAATACTCTAAAACTAGCTACCATGTAGAAGTAAATAATGTTGAACTGAAGAGGATATTAGAAAAGCTATAGATTAATCTAAGAAAGACTAGCCTATAAGGTTAAATGATGCTCTATGAGCTTATAGGATAACTTATAAGATACTAAGTATACTATATAGGCTAGTTTATGGGAAATCCTATCATTTACTAAAAGAACTTGAGCATAAGGCATTTTGGGCTATATAATTTCTTTTTTACTATGATTAAGAACTTGCATAAGAAAATATATAGTCTAAATCAATAAATAGGATGAGTGGTGCAATATAGTATATGAAAGTTCAATGATACAAAACGAGAAGGCAAAAAGAAGGTATGTAATAGCCCATTTTCCATATTAAAGGTTAGGGCCTCAGATTGTTGCACATGGCCATATCATTGAGAATTCATGAATTGCATTTCCTTCACATGCATATCATTAGCATATGCACATGAATTATAAATTAGTTCACATTGCAAAGATAATATATGCACTTAATTGATATTTTGAGGTATGAAAGGTTTAAAATAATCATGAGGTGAATATTGTATTGTTTATATCTTGAATTTTGGTTTAGTGGACTATAATTATTAAACTTGGAATTTATTGTTACAATTGAAAATTTGATGAATTAAAATGTGCTTTTGGTCTATAAAGAATGCCAAATGGTAAGAAAAATTGACACATGGAAAATTAGGATGACTAATCTTACAAATAAGTGACATTTGGCATAGACAAATGAGTGACATTTGGCATATGTAATTAATTGAAAAATGACAGCAATGAATGAGTGATAAATGGACTAATAAATAGGTGAAATTTAGTGACTTATGAAGAGGATAAGTGGCTAGCATGCTTTAGGAAACATGTTAATCTAAGATAATGACACCTTGCACCTAGTTGAACTAAATAAATGCTGAAAAAGTTTCTACTATGTTTCATCTTCATTCTTCACTCTCTCCACCGAAACTTGCATTCATCTCATAGCTTTGCATTTTTGGTTTAAGTCTTGCTAAATGGATACACCAAATCCATGCTTTTACCCTCACAAAGTTAGGTAAATAATCAGAACATAATTGTTCTTATTATTGTCTTTGATCCTACCCGAAAACCATCCAATTCCCACCTTGAATTTGTGATGATTTTGCATGCATAGAGAGTTGAATTAGATTGATCCTTAAGGTGGAAATTTGAGCTAGACAAGTAAGTAAAAGATTGATCTTTATGGAATGTTATAATTGAAGGGTTATGATGATTGAATTGGGATAAATTGTATATGATGTTGATGATGAATTGTGCTAGAAATTGATACTTGAACTTGGATACTTTTATGCCTTGTTTTTTATGTATAAAGACCATAGGTTATAGGTTGTTTTATGGATGAATTGGATTTGGATTTGAGATATAATGAATTTCAATTTATGTTAAATAAAGGTACTAATATAGTGATCTTGAAATAAGAAAGAACTGGGACTATATATATGATCAATTGAATGATAGTTTCTGCTTTGATTTTGGTACATAAAAGACCATAAATTGTAAGCTACAAAATGAATGATTTGAATTGGAATTTGATATGGAATTGATGAGGAATTGACATATAATTAAGGTATGATTGAGGTATAAGTAATGGACTATGATGAAGATGTGTTTGGTATGAAGATGTTAAAAGTTGGAAAATTTTAAGGAAAAGGATGATGAACCTTCGGTTCACTCATCCCACAATCATGGGAGCCACATTAGCTACATGCCACAATCTTGACTAATGCATGAAAATGAGAATAGTTCTGTTTTGTGTGGTATTTAGACCATGTAAGGATAATTTACTTTACTTAGGTACAAGTGGACATGATTGAGACTTGAAAAGAACCTAGAAAGTTGCTTGATTAATTAATTAAGTGTTTCATAAATTTAGGTCGTTAATTGATGTTATAATTTAAGGAATGGATTGTTTGATATGAATGTGTATAAATTTGGGAAGTATAAGTTGTTAATGATATAATGATGTTCTTATGAATGCAAATATGATTCAAAGGATATAGGTAATGAACGAGAATTAGGAAATTTTGTGAATATATGATGCTAGGAAAGGATTGATGAATGTATGATTAATGAATTTAAAGTAATAAAATTTACTTAAGGTATAAGCTAACTACAAACTTGATATATACAAGCTATAATGAATGAATGATCAAGACTTGTAAACAAGGATACATAACCGGGATAGTCAATTGAGCATGCATTGAACATAACACAAATATATGTGTATGATTGAGTATTGATTTGATTAAACAAGTTAGTAATATGTAAATATGTGTGTATTGTTGTAAACGATCTAGAAGGGGGTTGAATAGATCTTTAAAGCTTTTTGTAAAATTCTACAATAAAATCAGGAGTTAATTCACACAAAAATAATTTTAAACAAATTCAAATGTAAAAAGTAGGGAAGAAGAGCAAACACTGTTTGTATAGAGGTTCGGTGCTAAGACCTACGTCCTCTACCTAAGCTCCCACTTAGAATTTGGCAAACCACTTTACTATACACTTTTTAATTGAGTGTGAAATTCTTACAATACCGCTTGATTTCCGGCTCAAGATACCTTTACAAACGATTTATTTTTTTGGCACAAATCCTATCTCACAAGTGACCTTTCACTGATCACTCAACTAGCACAAGTAAAATGAGGTGAAAAAGATAGAACAATGCTCAATACAAATATGAGATAAGCTTAGGAGCAATAAGTAACAATTTTGGAACAAAGGTGAAGTAATTTGGCTAATCAGACTTGAGTACCTGTACACCTTGATTATCCACTCTTTATACAGAGTTTAGAGAGGAATATGAACGTTGGTTAACTCTTCTAGCCGTTGCATAATTTCATATGACCGTTCCTTAGCTCCCTCCTTTCCATTTGTAAATGATTCATGTAAATCTTGTCCAGCTCTACCTGTTAGTCGAGTTGTTATAGTTGACTAGTGTTAACATATTTCGCTGCAGGCTTGACTTTGCTCCTCGATAAGTCTACTAGTGACATGATAGTCGACTAGTGTTATTATTCCAATGATTTGTAGTCGACTTGCAACATATTAGTCGACTTGTTTTAACTCCCATCTGATGATCCTTAATTCTTAGTCGAGTTGTGTCATACTTAGTCGACTTGTTGTTGATTCCAACAGATACATTTAATCAAATCTTTCTATAATCTTTATTTTTAATGTCGAAATCATGTTGAAGATGTTTCCTTCTTGATTCTTCAATGATTTACAATGTCTTCTAGATTTCTTTCAATCCAACACACCTGAAATAAATTTCTTAAAAAATTCTATACATTTTATTATTATCAAAACATAAGTAGGAATTAATTTGTCAACCACCCATGGTCCAACAATGGTGGCTAAGGTCTTAGAGAGATAAAGTATGTGTGAAATAGTGTTAGGGTTGAAGAAGGAGGGGTAAATTAGGGTTTGGGTGGTGAAGTTTTGATTGTCCCTTAGTTTGCCCACATGTCATGATCATGAACCAAATTCGTGACTTGAAATAGGATAATTTTGATACATTTCAACATGTTACGATCATGTTACAATCGTGACATGGAATTCATGATCGTAACATTTTGAAATGTGTCACCCTTGTCCTGTTTCATCATTTTTTCTTTATGTAACCTTCAAGTTTTTTTTAACTCATAATAACTTTGAAAATAAGAAATTTATCCATCTAAACCACTCCAAAACATTAAAAATAAAACCATAATATTATAATTCAATACCAGTCTAACTACCGAAATTTGCTAAGTTATGGTTATTAGCTTGACCATTCATCATTCAAAATGTTTTTAATTGACCATTCATCATTTAAAATGTTTTTAATCAGTAGAAAGGAAAGAAATTACTTCCCTTTCTTATCAAAATACTCCTCTAAGATACAATTTACATCTATGTATGTTCACTTTAAAGGCTTATTTGTTTTGATTTTCTAATTATAGAGCTTCATGTGCGAATATATAAGTTACTTTGAAAGGCCCACTCCACCTTAATTTCATCTTTCCTATAACAACTTCAATCTCAAATTATATAATAAAACCGCATCTCCCACTTTGAACTCTTTCTTCTTAATATGAGAATCATACTACTTCTTCACCTTTTCCTTGTATAATTTGACATTCTCACTCATCGAGTTTGTTCAGTTATAGGAGTCTTTGCTCACCCACTTGCTTGCAATCAAAGTTTAAAGCTTTTGTCACCCAATATGCTTTATGCTCAAGTTCCAGAAATAGATGACACACTTTACCATACACAAGCCTAAAAGGAGTCATCTCAATCAAAGTTTTGAAGGTAGTTTGATAAGCCTACGAGGCATCATCCAACCTTAATGCTTAGTCCTTCTTTGAACTATTTACCATCTTCTACAATATTCATTTTGGCCAATGGTTCATCACTTCCATTTGTCTGCTTGTTTGTGGGGGGTATGAAATGGCTACACGATGGTGAACTCCATATTTTTTAAAAGAGCATTAAAAGATTTATTGCACAAATGTGTTCTTCCATCACTAATTATCGCTCGTGGCACTCTAAACCTATTTAATAGTATTTTAATAAATTTTTGCACTACTTTGCTATCATTTGTTGGATTCGTCATGGCTTCAGTCCATCTTGACATATATTCCAATTCATTGGGCCTTTAGTTGTTGTGCCTTTAGCCCATCTTGGCACATAGTCCACTCCTACTAAAATATATATGTTTCCCATCCTCCATAACACAAATTTATATGTTTTGATTATCTTATGTATGAAGACCCTTGAATTTTAGACTACTTTATATTATGAGTTGCATCAGTTAGATAATTTATGGTTTCAATTAGGTGGAAATCGTACAATGCAGATTTTGGGGTTATGGGGGGACTATGTGGTTTCCAAAATAAAAATTGTTAAAAAACATAAAATCTTTTACCCTAACAAATATTGGAAAAATTTTAACAAGGTTGGATCATTTAATCCAAAAAAATGCACCTTATAATGTTATTCATAATTCTGAACACTTGCTATTATATAAATTCATGGACAAACTATTTTTCCTAAGACTCAATGTAACAAGTTTTCTAAAAAAATATTTTTGTCCCATAGATCATAAGATTCAGGTTTGTACATCCACCCATATTTTTCAAACAATAGTTACTTTGCTTAATATGAAAAGTAGCTATGTAGCCATAGGTTTTCTTGTCACTACTTTGGTAAATTGTATGGTGTTATTGTTGATGACCTAATCTATTTTTTTCCAAGTATTTAAATCATATGCATTTGAGGTGAGTTGAGATCTTAGAGGTCCATGTTATCAAACTCAAGATATCATTTTGAAATCAAAAGTTAAAAATAGGACAGGTCGAGTGAGTTTGAGTTCCACACAATAACTCCAACAAGTCTCATCAAGCAAGAATGAGAGGAGGAAGAAGATGAAGGTTAGGAGAAAGTGCTTAACAAAATGGAAGAAAATCATAAACGCTTAGATGGTCGTTTGGACGTAATGGAGGCATAACTAAAGGAGGTCATGCACCATCAACATCAACAGTGGTATCGAACGAAGAAATTGTTTAAATAGTTTGTTGTCCAAGGTGCCCAAGTTCCATCTCCAATACCATCACCACCTAAATCACCATAAGTTTTCTTACTCTTACTTTTTATTTATTGTATTTCCCTTTATGTGTTTTGTTTATTTACCATATTGAGGACAACGTGTTATTCAAGTGTAGGGACGTTTACCATATTGAGGACAATGTGTTGTTCAAATGTGAACATTTTATTGCATGATGTGAGCATGGTGTGAATGTATCAATGGCATGAATTGAATGGAATTGGCTTACCTTTGAATATGGCCATTTAAATTGTAAAAGCATATTAAATTGTGAATTTTTTGTTTTAAGTGTCTTTAGGATAAGTATGCATGATAATTAGGATATAACACCTATTATTTCACTTTATGACATTTATTTGGATACATTTATAATTGCATTCATTTAAATTGGTAGGCATAATTAGAAGCTTTTAATGAGAGTAATTGACTAAGAAGAAATGAGGTAGGTTAAAAAATTAAAAAAACGTTAAAGAAAAATTCTAATTTTGCCAACCCTTTTTTAAGAAAATTAGGTTAAGAACAAAGTTAGTAGCCAATTGAGAGTTGTGATATAGCTGAGTAACTAGGAAAATTCATGAAAAAATGTTTATCTTCATGTTAAAAGGATAGAATGACACTTCACCATTCTAAATAAACCCATACTAGGGATTCTTTTTTATCTATTTTGATAAACTTTATTCTTGTTAAATTCAATAGATATATCAATGCTTTGTGAAGTTTGTTATGCTTGTACTTAGTAATAAATTGAGGGATTAAATCAAGTCATATATGTTAAGGTCCGCAACTAGAGTTGGTAGCTTACTAGACCTATAAGTATCAAATTAATAAACAATTGAAGAGATATTTTAATTTTCAATTAATTATCCTTAGGATTGCTTCAAATCTAACTGAATAGCTATGAGTAGTTTATTGAATCGACAAGTTACAATTATATTATTATCAATTTCAATTGGAATTACTTGATTAAATTAAGAGAGAGAGTAATCAAAACCTCAGGATATTTAGGATTAATCATAAATTGAATCAACAAGAAAAAAGGGAAGACGAAACAAGGATACAATAATTCCTAAGTTTACATCTTTGATTTGCACTATTCTTATTACTAGTTGAATTATCTAGTTATTCAATTATTTAGTTTTATTAGTTTATTCAATTCATTCAATCTTTATTACCTTAAACAAATTACATTCAAGTTGTTAGGTGACTCATTAATCCTCGTAGGATTAATCTATATACTTGCAGTACAAAAGTTTTAATATAAAACTAACACCACTACACTCGTAGTAGATTTCAACATTGTGATAATTCAAATCTTCCATTTGTTGGAGCATATCATGGTGTAAACTTAAATCCTTCAAGCTTCTCATTGACTTATTAGGAAATTTGTAAAACATAGATATTACTCTATATGCTTTATTAAAGATGGAAATGGGTCGGGTGACTTTATGTTTTTTTAATTAAAAAATGACATCATTTTTTATAAAATGGCGTCGCTTTGTATCTTTGCGTCAGGCCACAGGACGAGACAAGTCAGCAGGGATAGCCTGGGCCTGATTCCAGCCTATAGCTCGATTGGGCTAAGCAATCTCAGCCTATGGCCCAGTCAACCCAGGGCAAAGTTGGGTCGGGCCGGACTAGGCCTAGGGATGGTAATGGGCTAAGCCATAGGCCTAAATTCAGGTTTTTCAATAGATCGATCAATTGACAAAATCGGGCTTGGACCAAGACCCGATCCGGGAACCAGATCCCAACCGAAAAGTATAACGGAAAATGGAAACAAAGTACAAAGCGGAGACAAACGCGGAGGCGAAAATAGCGGGATCGATATCAAATTACGGAAGCAAAGCAAATGCGACGCGAATACAGAATCGAAACGGAAGCACATGAAAGCGGAAGCAACAACTAATCGAACCAAACGAACCGATCTCAAAACGAAACGAAATCAAACAGAACATATCCGACATCCGAGACCATTAATCA
>JANZLF010000004.1:21126155-21136845 GCA_026546835.1 Erythroxylum foetidum | reverse complement strand
CGCGATGAGTTTGCTATGCTTCATGTTTGAAACGGATGTCGGTGTTTGTTTCAGTTTGATTATTTCGATTCGCATTCAATTCAGAATTTTGCCTTTCGAGTTTCTCCGCTTTGTTATTCGTATTTCCGATGCAAAATTTTTCGAGTATTCGTTTTGCTCCGATGATGCGATTTGTATCCCGATTAGCGATTTCTCGCTTTTTGATTTTCCATTTTTTCGTTCCATTTTTCGGTTGGGATCCGGTTCCCGGATCGGGTCCCAACATTCACCGTAGCAAAAGTACCATACTGCGGCGTAAATTTCACGAAGCATAAAAAAGAAAAAGCGTGAAACATTCTAAGGGATACTCAGCTCTTTTCTAAGTCCTTAACTAGTTCAACACAACATACAACCCACTATCTACACCAATTTTCTTGATCATGAGAGATGTGTCATGCATCCACTAAAATGTAGAATTCAAAAGGTAGGATGAATTATTGAAACAAAAAAACTAAAGCTAAATCCTACTAAAAACTTAACCTAATCTTACTGATTAAGTTCCTCCCCCACACTTAGCCAACATACTAATGCATAATAATGTCACCTCATTTTCAATCAATATGCATAATTACATTTTAAGTGAAAGAAGAGAGATAACGTGTTGTTTAAGGTGGGTCCTTCAGCTCCTGTCGGATGCTTTGTTTATAGTTATTCTGTGGCGAGGTAGCTCTGTCACTTTCTAGTTCTGTGCTATTGTCCTCACTCCGTAGTCCACCTGAAACATCAACAGAAAACACTTTCTTCAAAGAATCATCTGTCAATGGGTTCATTGCCAGTTCAAACTCAATGCATGCATCATTAACAACAACATCCAACATGTTCACTCCTAAAAGTGAATAGTCCTCATGGGTGTGTTTCATAGCTTCATACATACATATTATAGCTAACCTGTTGATCGCCCACCTCCATGGTGATCTTACCTTCCTTCATGCTGATCATAGTGTTGGTAGTCCTTAAGAATAGTCGTCCTAGAATTAAAGAAGTATCCTGCACAACTTCAAAGGGCATATCAAGCACATAAAAATCCACTGGAAAAACCTAACTTTTACCTGGACCAAAATTTCTTCGATAATCCCCACTGGATGCCTAAATGATCTATTAGCCAATTGTAACACAACAGATGTGGGTTGCAAACTCTTAACCCCTAATGATTGATAGACAAACTTGGGCATCACATTAATTGCCCCTCCCCCTCCCCCTCCCAGATCTAACAATGCTCTTCCTGTGGTAACTTTCCCTATGGTGCATGGAATGGTAAAAGATCCAGGGTCTTGACATATGACAGGTATTTAAGGTTTAAACAGGGCTGACACATTTGAACTCACTTGGACTCTCTCATTGGTCCTAAACTTCCTCTTGTTGGTGCATAAGTCCTGAACATACATAGTATAGGCCAGAACTCTTTTCACTAAATTAAGCAAGGGAACATTGACTTTAACTTTTCCAAATAGATCAATTTTATCCTTTTCATGCTTAATTTCAGTCATACACTGGCTTATTAAATATGAATTTGGAAAAGGTAGGTCTTGAAAATTTACCTCCTTACCTTTGGCTTCATGCTTGCTTGATTCCCCATGCTCAACTTTGTCCTTGGAACTCTCTTAAGTAACTCCTTTTTCCCTTGATGCAGACTTCCTTTCATTCAATAAGGATTCTTCCTTGAAAATTTCATACTTCTTGATTTTCTCCTTTGGTAGAGGCATTTCTTCACTCTCAATCTCCTCATCAGATTCTTCTTCTTCTTGATCATTAAACCGCACTTGTTTCCCATTTTTCAAGGCAATTTCTTTCAGAAATTTTGGATTCAACACAATGTTAGAAGGAATTGTTCCACTGCTTCTTTCTTGGTTTTCACTTAAATTGTTGGACAATTGAGATATTTTCTGCCTTTGTCTCCCATTGCTCCATTCTCTTTTCTAAAGCTTTGAACCGAGCAGTTGTTTTAAAGGAATCCTGCTGGATGAGAGTAGCCAATGCATTGAATTGATTGGTGTTAGAATTCCTCTCTTCCTTCATCAAAGTCATCATATTTTGTAGCAATTGATTGGTGTCCTTTGGTTGGGACAATCAGAGCTTGCTGCTGGTTAGGGAACTGGTTAGTGGAAGTACTAGCTCCTTCTCCTTATAAAAATCTATTTAGAGCTCTCCCCTTTTCATTCCTCCAACTAAATCTTGGATTGGCCTTGCAACCCTCATTGTAAGTGTTGAAGTATAGGTCCGATTTTTTATTTGTTCTTCCTAGATACACTATAGACACCTCATCATACCAGCCTAGGCAAACACTGGTTATGTGTATTACCGACCCACAAGTTTAACAACTGGGTGTAGTAAGATCCATAGAAGATGATGGTTGAGGCACATTCATGTTCTTCAATTCTGCAGTGATGAAAGACAATTGTGAAGTGATTCTGTTCTCCAATGAGTCTACCTTAGACTCCAAACTCTCCATTATTTTAGCTTGGGATGTTAAAGATCCCAGCTCATGTACCCCTCTGGTATCTCTCAAATTATACTGTTGATGATTCAGAGCCATCTTCTCGATCAAATTCCATGCTTCTGAAGCTATAAGATCAATCAAAGAACCTCCTAATGCTGCATCCAACATACCTTTATCTTGACTTTTCAACCCATCATAAAAGTATTGTACTAACTGCTCATCAGGTATCTGGTGATAGGGACATCTGGATAGTAGGTCTTGAAATTGATTCCAATAATCATAAAGAGACACATCATAATCTTGCCTTGCTGAATAAATCTCCTTCCTCATTAATGAAGTCTTGGAAGCTGGAAAATACTTCTCTAACAAAGCTTTCCTCAAATTGGCCCAGCTATGGTAGGCATTCGTCATATGCCTTGGGAGGCTCATATACCACTCCCATGTTTTTTCTTCCAGGGACAAAAGAAAAACCTTCCTTATAATTTGGTTTAATGAAGCTGCCACTGACTTCATATTGTGATAGATCGTAGACAAGAATTGTAAGTGCATGTAGGGATCCTCTCCTGCCAAGCCATGAAATTTAAGAAGAGAATTAATAAGTAATTCTTTCACTTCAAAATTAACATCAAAATTAGGGAAAGCAACTGTAAATAGATCATATTTCACATCAGAAGTTGTTGCTTCCCTAATGGTTCTCCATCCCTGATTTCCATTGTTCTCTCCATGTTAGACCCTGAACTTCTCTTGGAAGTTAGAACTACTAAATGAGATATTATTAGTGATTATTTATGTCTAAACAGAAGAAGAATTCTTGAATTTGAAATGAAGTATAAAAGATAGTTATGTACAAAATGGGTTATATGTGAAATGATGGAAGTTGTAAGTGAAACTTGTTCATTGAGTATGCTTTGGTGATTTAGCAATAACTTTTTCTCTAGTTATCGAAATGAGAAGAATTTTGATTTGGATTAAACTAGAGAAACAAGGCTACAACTTATCTAACGAAATTGAGTTCTAATTTAGTCTTAATGAATTTCAATTTTTGTATGGAAGTTGATCATAGAATAATGTTTCAGTATAAGAAAGGTTAGGAAATTTTTAGGATATAAATTTTGGATTTTTGAACCAAATTGAATAATTTTGGTGTCATTAGAAAATTGAGACAATGAGGAACAGTTTTCTAAAAGGAAGTGTTACCAAATTCCTTCAATTACCTGATTAGAGAAGGTCTTGATTTTTGGAAGAAGTTAGGCAATGACTTAAATGAATCTTGAGGTATTGATAGATTAATTATGTTATCTTTGAGGAGTTAATTAGCATGTTAAGGTGAGTAAGATTTTATGACATGGGTTAATTGAATTATAGTGTTAAGGTGGTAAGATTGCATGAGGGGCAAAATTGGCAAGCCACTTAAGATTAAAAGAAAAAAGGCTTTAAGTGAAGGGCACATTTTAGATTCATTAAGGGTATAAAAAGAAAAAAAGAAGACTTGGCTTACATAGAAGAGGAAAGAAACGAAAATTTAGTGTGAAGAGGGAGAGAGAGTCGTGGAGAGAAGAAAAGAAGGAAAGAAGAAGAAGAAGGAAGAAGATTTGTTCAAGGTAAGGTTTGTTTTTCTTCTTGCTTTGTTAGAGAAGGAGTTAGAAAGAGAAAAAGGATTTTATGTTAGGGATGAATGGAGAAAGAAGATGGTTTAAGGGGAACCCATTTGATTTTAGGGTTTCTAAGTTAGGTTTTGGATTTTCCAACCTAGATGAACTATAGGTAGGTTAAGTTTGAGTTTGATTTGTGTAGATTTCAATTGTTGTGATTTTGATGTTTTAGGGATTTTGTTATGATTATTGAATGGAGAATTTTGGCTTATGTTAAAGAAAATCAATGAAAGAGGAACAAGGTAAGAGGACATCTTCGAGCAAGATTACGAGCAAGGAAATAAGGTGGGTTCCATGTTTATAATAGAATAAAGAAGACACTTTTGTTTTCTTTAAATCAAGGAAATTCAATGATTTAAATTGCATCATAAGTGTTGCATTAATTGTGTCTTGAATGAATTGCGAAATTATTACATGTTTGATATGTGAATTGTGTGATGATTTATGAAAATGATTTCTTTGAAAGGATTACATGATTATTAAATCATGTTTTTGGAAATTGTTTTCGAAATACCTCATGTTTATGGAAAAAAACCAAGTTTCAAAAAGTGTCATTTTAGGCAACAAGTTTGAAATACATGTTATGTGGGTTTCATGTTTATTATTAGATAATGAGCCAATACGTTTTCCTTTTAGACAAGAAAATAAAATGATTTTTCATTGCTTTATAATTGTGGAAATTGTTGCTTTTGGAATTATTTGTGAAATAACTACATGTTTTGGTGTATAAATTTTGGATGATGAATTGTGATATGGAAATGATTTTGAAAACACTTTATGTTTTAGAAATTTTGTTTTTAAAATGTATATGAAATATGTCATGCTCATGAAAGATAAGTTTTTCAAAATGATGCCATTTGGGCAATTTTCTTTCAAGTCATGAATATGCGTTATGTGGGTATATGGTAGTCACTTAAGAATGTTACGTGCATGTTGACCAAGTTAATGGCTACTCCCGCCTGCCCGCTAGTGGCACGGGGCTCCTTCATGGACTCCCTCAAGTTTATGACTACACAGGACCCTTATATGGAAATGTATAGTGTGTCATGTTTATAGATCTACCCAAACCATTTATGATGTGCTTATGTGTTTATGATTGTGATAACTTTGATGAATGCATGATTCATGATGTTTATAAATTGCTTGATAAATTGTGAATTTGGGAAATATATGTTACATTGATTTTACAATGTGAATTTTTTTCAATCGAAATAAATATTTCAATGGTTTTTGCTTGTTTTTCGGTTATAAGCATATAACCAATGAGCTTTTAAGCTCATGCCCACTTTCCATCCCATCTCTAGGAAATGAGAAAGAGATCGAGTGAAAGAACGTCAAGGCATTGTTTGATTATGCATATGTTGTATCTTAATTTAGATTGATGTAAAAAAAGATGTTAGAAATATATAGAGAATTATAGGATTTTGGATCTTTTGTTGTATTTTAAAATTTTGATATTGATGATGTAATATGGTTTGGAATGCCATTAAAATTTTGTAAACATTTATCTTATGAAGTTGATGAAATATGGATTTGTGTATGGACATGAAAAGTGAATTTGTATATGGATGATGATAACGAATGTTGAGCATAAATGGTTGGTATATATACATATATATATATATTCGCATAAGTGAGATGTTATGGAAAAGAAAGATAGGAATCATGAACGATGAGATGTAGTTGAATATGAAGAGTCAAATGAATTGCGTTTGAGAGTTTGACAAATTCCAATTGATAGTTAAAATCGTTGGGAATGATATTGCAATAGAGGAAGTGAATTTGGGATAATT
Source organism: Erythroxylum foetidum (assembly GCA_026546835.1). Classification (NCBI taxonomy): domain Eukaryota; kingdom Viridiplantae; phylum Streptophyta; class Magnoliopsida; order Malpighiales; family Erythroxylaceae; genus Erythroxylum; species Erythroxylum foetidum. The sequence goes on along the minus strand of JANZLF010000004.1, from coordinate 21,130,924 downwards.
CTCAAGTTTTTTCTTGAGGGGAAAGTGTGCGTTCTGACTTTAGGAGAAAATCTGTATTAATCTAGGGTAAATTTGACCAAGTTGTCTACATTAAAGTTGTATCTTGTCCTTTTAGCTTTCCAACGGTATGAAGAATGCGATTTTTGGATATTAGAGTTGAGAGTTATGATCATTACAAGTTAGAATGTTGTAAAGGACATGTATCACAAATAATTAGAGTATATAAAGTGGTATCACACTAGGATTGTTCAATTTGGAGAGCTTATGAGTATAAGTGATGTTAGAATGGGTTTGGGATCCTTTGAAAGTTGAAAATTTCGTGACACTCGAAGGTTACACAGCCTACCCATGTAGAATCACACAAGTTGTATGTTTTGACCATGTAAATGACCGAATTTCATTTCAAAGTTTTCATGAAAGTTGTAGATATAGAAGTTTTCTTTCAAACAGTCTAAAAACAAAGTCAATTCGACACATGTAGTGAGAGTTATGGCAATTTCTCCAAGGCATGTACAATATGAGTAAGGACATGAACACGCTGGATTCGTTTGGCCATAACTTCTTTGTCCAACCTCCGATTGAGGTGATTTTTAAAGCAATAGCTTCCTAACACATGTATATATCTCCCCAGGAAAATTGATAGTATTTGTTGTTGAATTAAAAAATATTTATGGAAAGAAAGTGAGGGATACTATGGTAGGGAAAGACTTGGTTGTGAACACACTTTGGATTTTTAAGCATATCTTCATATATAGAGCTCCGATTGAGATGATTCTTTCTTCAAATTAAACTAGAGAGTTAGAGCTTCAATTTTTTTTGAAGAATTCAATTATGATTATTGTAATTCTTCTGTGTGACTTCCCCATTTGTGGCTTGAGATGTTATGAGAATGAGAGTGAACTTATAATGGCTAATGAGGGTTAAATGAAATAACTCTACAGGCTAATCCAACATGTGTGGTATTAGAGAAATAAAAAAAATTGGTGATGGTGAAGAGTACTTCATTGGAGTATGCTCACATCATATGGTTCTATTTAAGAGTTGGGTTTCAGAAACGGTGCCCAACAGTGGGTGGTATCACAGTGCCAGAATTGAAATCTTACATAAGCATTTTGAAATGCATGTCAAGTTACATGCATTATAGTCATGTCATAGTAGACAGTAGTACCTGATCCTTTATCTCAAGCACATATGTGTAAGTTACACTTATGAGCAATCCTTAAGAGCTTGATCTGATAGAAAATAATAATGAGAGAACAAGGACCTGGCATAATGTAAGGAAAACATAAATTGCTATGATCCTAAGAAGATGAAATTGGAACCTAAGTGGTTGTTTCATGAATATGAAAAGAGTGATGATCCTCTATAAGATTGTGTTAGTGAAAATTTAGATCAAAATTTCATGATAATTATACATTTATAAGTTTGAATCAATGGCGAATGTACATATGTAAGATGTAATGTGAAGGGTAATAGGAAGATGAGATGAATGATAACGATATTTGTACAAGTTCAAAAGGGTAAGTTAAATTGTTATTGTGACTACCTATTTGATGATCCCATCATCATACACAAGTGAGAATATTAAGAACATATGCAATATATATGTGGAGATGATATAAGAAGAAACCTATGACTTATTAGATAATTGTTAGTCATAGTTCCCATAGTTTAAATTCTAAGAGGGACTAGAGTAATACATGAAAGTGCTTATAGTGATCAAGCGAGGATAGATTGAGATTTGTTGATGATGTTAAAGATTAAGAGAAGAATATCGTCTACGATTAACGGAGACCAAAGTATTAATTAGATAAAAATATATGGATATAAATATGTGAACAAAATGGGATGAATTTGATAATGCCCACCCAAGAATATGCAACAGCAAGTATGTTTATTACTCTATAGAGTTTTGGTGATTAGAACATTATGACCTTGTGAGAATGATAGAAATTGGTCTCTCTGTGGTATTAAGAAAAACTAATAATGTGATGATGATAGCAGGTGATTGATAAAGATTACATTAACAGTATAGATGATGATAGCAAGAAACCCTCTTTTGAAAAAGGATTTTACTGAGTTAAATTGAGCAGATCAGTTAGTTTATATTAAGGATGATCAATGAAAGAACTAATCAGAAATGAATATGTAATGATTCGAAAGTGAGTATAAGATTCCTATCCCTAACAGGGACTCAAGCAAGAGAGGTAGAATATGTTACTGAACAAGGTATGTATTTTGCTTTATGTAAAGGATCCAACTATCTGAGTGGATTCCTAAATTTGTGCGGACAGGAATTTCTAATTTGAGGAGTATATAGGTTCACATGATATTATGTGTCAGTATATTCAGGAGATGCAAATCTGACTTGCTGAATGCATTACTATCATAAGGAGTTTAGTTGCAAAAAAATTGCAATATGTGGAGAAACTTGTATGAATGAGAAAACCTTAGAATAAGTCAAGGTGAGTTATGAGGAAAATTCAAAGAATGGAAAAAATCATTCGAGAAAGGAAGTCAATTGAAAAATTGAAAATAAAGTGAGGCAATGTTACCTCATTGAGGTTAAGAAATTATGAGGGCTAATTAGGGGGCACATCGAGTTTGAAATTTTTTTTGTTTGAGTTAACAATTGCTCGACAGTACTATAGTATTGAAGATTAAAGTGATCCAAGCAAAATTTGATGATGTATTAAAGGTATTCGAAAATTTGAGAAGAATAATTTGAATACGTGAAGAAAAATGTGTAACACATATGAGTAATGAAAGTAAAGAGAATTTTGAGGAATTGTACAAATATAAATTATATCATATGGATTTGGAGATTTTATAGTATGCACTGATGTTGTATAATAGATTTGGCTAAAGTCCAATGCAGCATAATGAAGTGATTTCATATGTATGGAGATAACTAATGTCCTATAAGTTGACTATTCGATACACGATTTAGAGCTGCCACCCTAATGATTGTTTTGAAATTTTGGAGACAGTATATATATATATATATATAAGTACAGATCATAAAAGGTTGAGGCAATCATTGAATTGAAAGAGTTGAATATGAGACTGAGAAGAGCTCAATGGGAAACTCAATTTGTTAGGCCCCAAATTTTTTTTTATTATGGTGTCATTGAGCATGACTTATGTTAATTAAGAGTTTATGCCTTCATTTGATTACTTTGAGAGTGTTTGTGGCTAATTGCGAATTAATCGAGTTTAATGTGATCTTGATGAGAATTATAGGGTAAATATGTTTGAGGGCATTTTGGGAAGTTTACTTAAGTGGGAATGGATTTAGGATTATTAGAAGGGGAATAATGGTCTATATGTTTCACTTGACTTAAGTAGGTCATTAGAAGGAAATAGAAGAAGGAAAAGAAGAAAAAGAAAGAAAGGAGAAGAAGAAAAGAGAAGTTGCCGTCGTGAAGGAGGAAGAGAAGAGAAAAGAGAGTCGTGCGATTTCAGCGATTTCCGACAGATTCGAAGTGTTTCCAGGTACGTTGAAGTTCAATCTATCTTGTTGTGATTAGATTAAACCTCAGAATCGTATGGAATGGGTGAGAATCGAAGGTTTTAGGGTTTTAGGGCAAAATGGTTAGATTTCCTTGGGTTGATGTGTTTGTGATGGATTTGAAGCTTAGACTGGGTTAGAAATGTAATAGAGGACTTGATCTGTAGCTTGGTTGTGTTGTATTTTGGATTTGGAAAGGATTTACGATAGAAAATGCAGGAAATCTAGGTTTTAGAGTCGAGCTCCAGACCCGCACGTCGCGACGTGCGTATGAACATGCCGCGACGTGGAGCTCGTCGTGACGAGCGGGGAGGCATTCGTCACGACGTACGAAGGAGACACGCCACGACGTGCGAGAGGAGCATTCTTCACGACGTACAAGGATGGCTCGTCGCAACGTACGAAGAATTTGGCTTGCCGCGACGAGCGTACCTTCGTCGTGGCGAACATCCAAGTTTTCCGAAGGAGATTTTTGGTATTTTCGGCATATCTTGGGCTTCAGATGTCAGATTGGGGTGATTTTAGATTCGTTGTGACCTAGAAAGAAAGGAAAACAAGTTGTATGAAGAAAGGAAGTTCAAATTTAGCCTCGTAGGATTCAGGATTTTAGGAGGAAGTCGAGAATGGATCGTTAGTGTTATTATTTTGGATTTTCAAGCCTTATGAATATTCTTTTAGACATTGTTTGATTTGGAAACTTAGTTTATTTTGGGAAACCAAGCCGCTTTGACTCAATCGCAAGAGGAAGGACAACAGTGATTTGGACTCAAGCGATATTAGGTGGGTAATATACTTATAGTTAATATGTGATTAGGCAAATTCTTGCCTATGTGTGTATATATGTTATATGTATGCATGATTGAAGATGATACCAGTAAATATGATTTTGAGCATGTTATGCCTCGACTTCTGTCATGGCATTTTGAATAAATGAGAATTGTGAAAGCATACTAATGGATAAAATGATTATGAGCATGATTATATGCTTTTGTTTGGGCGAGAGTGGAACCATTTCATTCGTCACATGCATGTCGACAAGAGCCTTCTTCCGACTGCCCGCTTGTGGCATATGAGCTCCGCATGGACTCATTTCGTTCATGGTATAAACTTCAGTTTCTCCCTTTTGTTTTCATGGAACCCTCGAGCCATTGTGTTGTGCATTGCATATTTGGACTATTGATATGAAGCATACTTGTGACATGTCTGAAATAAATGATGAATGCTTTTATTTATTCGATCAGCATGTGAGCGCTGGAAT
>JANZLF010000004.1:21078319-21090948 GCA_026546835.1 Erythroxylum foetidum | reverse complement strand
ACTTACACTGGTGAACAAGGCGACTTATCAGTACCGAGCAAGCATAAGTCGACTTACAGATGGTACAAGTCGACTTATACCTACAGGCACTATATGAGAGAATCCATAAACTACAACAGTACAAGTGTATAGGGAAGTTGATTAAAATGATTCTTCTGAAGCTGCACCAGAGTACGAGGAGAAAGAACCAGTTGAATATGATGTTCTAGATACTCAGAGACCAACTTGCATAAGAAGAGCACTGAGCTGGCACTCAGATTATATTATGGAGAGCAATATTACATACTGTCTTTTAACTGAGGACGGAGAGCCATCAACTCTTCAAGAAGTAATGAATAGTTCAGATGCATCTTAGTGGATGTCAGCAATGCAGGAAGAAATTGAAGCTCTGTATAAAAATAAGACATGGAGCTAGTATCACTACCATAAGGAAGAAAGCCTATTGGCAATAAATGGGTAAGATCAAGCGAAGTAGTGACGATCAAGTAGAGCGATATCATGATAGATTAGTGGTAAAAGGATATGCTCAAAAAGAAGGTATTAATTTTAATAAAATATTTTCTCCTGTGGTTCGACTCACTACAATTCGAGTAGTTCTGGCAATGTATGCTATATTTAACTTGCATCTTGAGCAGTTAGATGTGAAAACTGCATTTCTTTATAGAGATCTTGAAGATGAAATTTATATGCTCCAACTAGAAGGTTTTGAAGAAAAAGGAAAAGAGAATTTAGTTTGCAGGTTGAACAAATATTTTTATGGTTTAAAGCAGGCGTCGAGGTGTTGGTATAAGGGATTTGATTCCTTCATCATGAGCCTTGGATATAGCAGACTGAATGCAGACCCTTGTGCATACTTCAAGAGGTTTGAGAATGATGATTTTATAGTCTTGTTGTTGTATGAAGACGAAATATTGGTATTAGGCCCTAATAATGATTGTATCAAAGAATTGAAGTCGCAATTAGTTAGGAAATTTGAAATGAAGGAATTGGGACCAACAAACAAGATTCTAGAGATGCAAATTCACCACGATAGAAATAATAGGAAGATTTGGATTTCTCAGAAGAATTATTTAAAGAAGATCTTTTGGCGATTCAACATGCAAGATTATAAGTCAATTTATACTCCTCTTCCTGTTAATTTCAAGTTATTCTCAAGTATGAGTCCTAGCAATGAATATGAGAGGATGGAGATGTCTCGAGTACCGTATGCATCAACAATGGGAAGCTTAATGTTCGCTATGATTTGTACAAGACCAGACATTGCACATGTAGTGGCAGTAGTTAGTAGATACATAGTGAATCCTAGTCGAGAATATTGGAATACTATTAAAAGGATTTTAAGGAACTTTAGATGTTGCATTATGTTATGAAGGATCAGATTTTAATGTTAAAGAATATGTTGACGCTGATTATGCAGGTGATCTTAATAAAAGTAAATCCACTATAGGATATGTGTTTACACTAGTTAAAGGAGCTGTGAGTTGGGTTTCAAAACTGTAGTCAGTTGTGGCTATGTCAACAACAGAAGTAGAATATGTAGCAGCTACACAAGCTAGTAAATAAGTAGTGTGGTTAAAGATGTTGTTAGAAAAACTTGGGAATAAACAAGAGAATATTACTTTGTATTGTGACAGTCAGAGTGCTTTTCATCTTACAAAGAATCTAGCATTTCATTCAAAGACAAAGCACATGCATTTGAGTTCAGTATCATGTTGTTCATAAGAAAGTGGAAGAAGGAATGGTAGACATGCAGAAATTTCAAACAATGGATAACTTGGTAGATTTTATGACAAAAGCAATCAATGGTGACAAACCTATGTGGTATCGATCCTCGTATGGCCTGACAAAGATGTAAACAACATAAAGCGGCAAGATAGAAATGATAGTGTGAAGATCTGATTGACTCTCAATCAAATCTTCAAATGGGTGAATTGTCAAAAATGGTAGGCACTATTTTCGATGCCTACCAAAGTTGAAAGATCAAAGGATATGGTAGGCACCGTTTCAGGGCCTACCAGAGCTAAAAAAAGTAAAAGGATAGCTAGCCAAATGGCCAGCCATCTCATATGTTCTCCTGCCTATAAATAGGCAGGAGATGAAGAGAACAACAAGCAGAAGAAGAAAGACATGAGATGAGAGAGAAGAGAGATAGAGAGAGAGAGAGAGAGAGAGATAATTATTATGTGTGTTTTTGTGGGTCTAGTTTTTGCTTGTAATTCTCTAGTTTTTCTCAGCAATAAAATTCTTTTATCCTTGCCTGTGATTTTTACCCTAATTTGGGAGTTTTCATGTAAAATTTGTGTGTTTATTACTATTTTTCATTCCTATTTAGCTGTGAACTTGCTTTAATTTAGTTGATTTTCACGACCTCGTCATCTCTCACTCGCTCGAATGGTCATCTCTCCCCCTGCATTGGTTCCAATATCCATTCCGATGTCGTGCTTTGACGAGCCTTCCTCTTTTGCCATCCACCAACTCATGTTCAACACCCACACCTCTGACAATGTTCCTAATTTCTTTATGCTTACTAACATTGTACTTCCCATCGATGCTACGAAATATGGGGTTGATGGGAAATCTAAATTTTTTATGATTCCAAAGGTGAGTTCTTTATGGAATTTTGATAAATGGCTTGTGGGTGTCCATTGGAAATCTAAAAATGCTACTTTTGGTCTTAATTTTGTTAAACATATGATTATGATTGTAACATCCCATCACCGATGGGAAGGGTAAAATGGTAATTCGGGATGGGTTATGAGTGTGTAAACTAGTCTCAGCATGTTCATACATATGATGGCATCTATTTTTACATAAATTGTAATTTTTGTATATGCACATGGTTGTACATGCATTCATGACATTTCTCAGCATATGTGTTTATTGTGAAAAATGTGTTATTTGTATTTGAAAAATGAATTGGAGTGGATTTTTGTGTATTTTACATTTTTGTAGAAATTTAGAAATTTTTTTGGAATTTTTTCGGGATTCTTTTTCGGACCGAAAAAATTGCCAAATGACGGACTGAGTGATGTAGTACGCCACCCTCACGGGGCACGGACTCGGATATCACCGTCGATGTTGGGTTCGGGTCATGCGGGAGTAGGGTGTTACATTTAGGTGGTATCAGAGCCAGAAGTATGAACTTCTATGGGCATTTACTGAAACATGGGTAAAGTCACCTACATTAAAGTCATGTCATAGCAGACCGTAGCAACTGATCCCTAGTCTGAGTCGTATGGGTATGGGTCATATGCATAAACATGTGTTAAGCGATTAAGCATGAGAAAAGTGATGATATGTCAGAATATGAGCCAAACAAGGGTTGTGGGAAAGTAGGAATGGAAAAAAAAAAGAATACTGATATTCTTATTGTACTGTGGTGATATCAAAATGATTATTGAGACTTAAAGTGTAGAACAGAAAGCGACATTTGTGATAGTCTTGAAAGGTCAACTATGGACATGAAAGGAATATTGATTAAAAAGTGATAGGAGTATGAGTGAATATGTCTACATGAGATCAAAAAGTTCGGGGTGACTCGGTATTTTAGATTCTGTTTGGTATGTCCGATAAATTGGGGATAATGGGAAATGAGAAAAAAATACTTGGTTTAATAGGGTAGATTCACTACAATTGTGTTGATGTGTATATTATGGAATATATAGTATTGTAACTGAAGATATTGTCAGGAAGAAATGGAAATGATGAGATTAAGGCGTACAAGCCGGTCAAAAGAAATAACTTTTCTATGGCTGTGAAAGGATAGACTTGGATTTGAAATGTGGTAAAAAAATTATGATTTGGCGTAATAATATGTTTGTGATAAGGAGACTACATGCCTTGGTGATCCTGCTTTTATAATTCTGAATGGGGTGAGAATATACATATGGACGATGAAATAATAGGAATATGATCGCACAAGTGATGAAACGGGATACATAAAATGCGTTTAGGGTTGGATTCTATTTATGCACGCGATTATGAAAAAGAGGATAACTCAACATAAAAGAGTGAATGCACTCACAATGTGATCATGATAGGATGTTGGAGTCGAAGAAGAGTTAAATACTGGAAAAACTGAAATAGAATTGCTGTCAACATATGCGTTAATGTGAGGAAGAAGTGCAAGCCACTTTATTGGCCTATAAAAATAGGTTCCTGTAATGAGAAAATAGTAAACTCCAGTCATGGGCAGGAACAAGGATAGAAAGGTTATCTAGAGTAATTGGAATGTAAGTAGCAGTAGCAAATGTGAGTACGTGGTTACATGATATAAACACATCTGTCAATAAGATGTAAGGATTTTGGATGGTATCTGCCAGTGTGTTAATGAAAATGAAAATGAAAGTGCTTAATGCCTCTTTGAGCTTTATTCTCGTGGATGTATTGACCATTGGAGTCATGATACGAATTGATCTTGCCAGATAATATGAAATGTTGAAAATGATTTTCTTGAAGCAGTAAAAATGACCAATAATTACTTATGGGCAAAAGGTGATTGACAAGGAGTTATAAACAATATCGAGGTTTGTACCTACAATCACTGAGATAGGGTAAGAAAGCCTAGTAATTTTGTTTATGATCAAAGATCCCATGGCCAGTAGTAGAGATCATAAGCTCTTCTCTCGATTCAACAATAGAATCGAGTAATTCTTCCATAGTGGGCCAAGGCCCCTCGCTTGAGTCAATCGGGTTTGCTTCAGAAAGAAATTGACAGACGCAATGGAGGGAATTTTGAAATAAGATGGCAGGTCTCCCGGAAAAGTTGCGATGTACTGTCTCCCGTATTAGAAAAAAATGAAAAAAATGAAAATGAGAATATTGGAGTTATTTCCATAGCAAAGATTCAAGCATAAGGGTTAGAAAAGGCTATCGGGAGTGTATATATTTTTGTTGATGTAAAATATCCAACAATTCGAGGAGACATTCTTGTTCATGTGAGGTGAAATTTGGTCCACATCATAGGCTGTGTTTTTAAATCTATTTGGGAACCATAAATTATCTCTGATGAAGGGGTTTTCAACACAGGAAATTATGGTTGTAGATAGATTGAAATGTGTGGAGCAACAGGTATAAATGAACAGACATTAGCATAAATCAATGTATAATCATTGGGAACGTGATAGAACTGCTGAAACCCGTCGAGAAAAAAAAGTTCAATGAAAAATTATGGATAGCATGTAATTATACTACTGCATTGAGGAATTAGTTACTCAAGGAATTACAAGAACTAACTATAAGCACAATAAGTTTGAGGTTATATCTATTGGAGATAACCATACCCAAATAGGATTATGATATGAAAGGTTAATGTGAGCTTTAATGTGAGCCAACCAACATGATAACAATGAGGGATTATGATCAGGTTGACAGATGAAGATGAAATTTTGAATGCTTGAAGGAAAAATACGTAAGCCGCGTTCGTGATAAGTGAAGTCAAAACAAGTATAGTGTTAAGTATGTCATTCGGATTTGGAGAATTTGAAGTATATAAAAATAGAGGTTTCCAATAGAGATCAAGAGGGAATTGGTTGTAATGCTTAAGGTGATTTTGTGTACCTAGAGATACATATAGCTGCATGAGCTAAATTGAGATACAAGACTTGAAAATTTCTGCAATAATAGTTGGTTTGAAAGCGTAGAATCATGATGTGGACAGAAACATAGGAGATATGCATATGACTAGACAGATTAGCAGAGATTAAGGTAAGAATGGAATTGGAATTGGAAAAGGATTGAAAGGATTGTACAGAGGGACCTGTCCTAATAAAGCTCGTGTTACGATCAACTGTATCGAATAGCACATATCATAGCTATGTGGATATTTAGGTTACTCAATCTAGTGCAATAAAGAGGGTATAGTGACGAGTTAAAATGGAGCAAAAAGGAAATCTTATTAGTTATGGAAAAATAACATCAATTTTGCAAAAAGGGATTAGGAAAGCCCAAATTGAGGATTTGAGGAATAAAGTATGTGTATCTGATAATGTATACTGCTTGATAGAGAGATGTCCTAGTAAGTGCACCTCGAAAGAGCAATTGGCGACTAAGAATATCGAACTAAATGATTATATGTTCGAGTTCCTTGTAGTCTTGACCACAGGAGACAGTTATAAAGCTTATATATCTGGAATGCTTCAGCATATAAGATTTAGATTAATGTAGAATGTAAAGTGACTACAGGAAAAATTGTCATTATTTAGTGAGACGACAAAAAGAATCGTCACCCTAGTTAAAAGTCAGAACAAATTTGGGAATACCGTTAGTTAGTGAAATGAATTTAAAATCTGAATAAAGTGGTTTTGAAAGACGAATGGATTTTTGGTGGATTACATCGAAGTTATGACTATATGGAGAAAGATGTGAAGGCTTGAATGTATCACATGTGTCAAGGTGTAGCTAAGTGTGACATAAAGTAGTCCATATTAAACGATGACAAAAATAGGGCTATGGCATTATAAGTGATTTTATGGTTAGTATTGTTATAATCCGATATATGTGGCATTGAAACTAGAAGTAAAAAGTTAAATATTCTGAACCTCATCAAGGACATAATTGAGAAAGTAGGATATCTAAACAGAAAATTGAGAGACCTATCGACGTTATCAATTGTGATTTTATGAAAGGAAGCATTGAGTGGAAAGATGATATAAGAAATGGAGGAGTACATAAGATAACAGTACCCTACCTTCTTCTTTATCAAAAGTGAATTTCGAGGACGAAATTTTTATAGGAGGGGAGAGTTGTAATATCTCATCCCCGATGGGAAGGGTAAAATGGTAATTTAGAATAGGTTATGAGTGTGTAAACTAGTCGCAGCATGTTCATGTATAATATGGTCCCTATATATACATAAATTGTAATTTTTGTATATGCACATGATTGTACATGTATTCATGACATTTCCTAACATATGTGTTTATTGTAAAAAATATGTTATTTGTGCTTGAAAAATTAAATTAGAGTGATTTATGTACGTTTTTCATTTTTGGAAACTTTTAGGAATTTTTCTGGAATTTTTGGGGGACAATGTCCGGACCGAAAAAAATTGCCAAGTGGCAGACGGATTGGATTTTCGGTACTGGAAATGACTGTCCAATGGCACTAAAAATTAAAGACATGATTTTAGGAATTATGCATTTGGAGCCATTGAAATTTGGTAAGAAATTGGACTAGAAATTGAATTGTGATTGGAAAGAAAATAAATGAATCTTTAAAAACAAGACAAGTGGAAAGTGACACATGTCACTTGCCTACTATGCCTTAGACTTAGGTTTTATATAAATAACCTAATGGGTGGTTGTTTCCATGACATTTTCAAGTAGAAAGTGAGAAAGGGAGTTTTTAAAAGCTTTTTCTCTTCTCATTCGTGGGTGCTCTTCTCCTCTCCTTCTTTGTTGGTTCTTCATCCTCTATGCAAAAGGCTCTTCCTTGTTACTTGCTTGCTCCTCCTTATTCACACATAAGTGAAAACTTAAGCCTTCCCTCTTTGGATGATGATGGTTGCCGTGGGTATGAAAAGTGGAGTAGGAAAGTTGGTGAGTTGGTGAAGCTTGGAAGATTGGAGCTTAAATAGGTAAGTCTTGTGTTTTATGGTAGTTAGAAGCATTCATTATGATGACTTGAACATTAATTACTTGAACTTGTGGTTAGTGTAAATGGGTAGGTTCTTTGCTTGGTGAATTTATGGTTGATTGAGGATGAATGTGTTAACATGTGTAGTGTGTGAATTAGTGTGTGAATTAAGTGTTGGAGTGGTTTTCATGATGTTAGATGATTGGTAATTAAAGTAATAACATTTTTTATGTGCTGCCATTTTATGGTTAAGTTTTCAAGTGAAGATCTAGATGAAATTGTGGTTGAATTAGTGACTAAATTGGATGTTTATTGATGTAGAAATGGTGTTGGAATGAAAGGAGTAGGGCTAGGTGTAAAATCTGGAAAATTTACTTTGAGTATGTTTCAATGTTTGGGTTATAACTTTTGCTATGGGGATGATATTGAGTTGGGGTTTAGCTTGATTTAAAATTGAGAAGTTTGGCTAGAATTATTATGAAGAAAGTTCTGTCCAATTGTGGCTTGAAGGGTTTTGAATTTTGCTTGAAAGTGAGATATGTGTGCAGGGTGAACAGTGGTGCTTTTAGCATTGAAAGATTTATAACCAAAAATTTTGGGAATTTTTCTAGGGTAAATTAGACTGATTTTGTGAGATTGGTCTTCATGAGAGTTGAAGATTTTCTTGTTATCTTTCTATCACCACTAAGTATGGCATTTTTCGATTTGTAGGTTGAAAGTTATGGCTTGCTTAATTTCAGATGGTGATTGGTGTATTACTGTGTGAAATGTCTCTAAGTATGGATTTTATGGTTACTGTGTTCTGAAGCTAATTTTGGACTGTTATGGTTAAAATTAGCTCAAGTGATCTTATGGAAAGTTGTAGAGGAATGTTGTAGATTTGTAATGAGTTATAATATGCGAATGTTGGATGTAGGGATTGTAAGTTATAAATTTTTAAAGTTTGGATATGGTTTAGGTTCTATGTTGTCTTAACACTCTTTAACAGGACAACCACAATAATGTTAGAATTTGATCTAGTTAGAGATGGAATTTGATTCTAAGTCCTTCATGAGAATTGTATCATGTTTCCTGATCTTTTCAGTGATATAGAGTATGTAATTTTTCGATGATGGGATATGAAGTTATGCTTTTTGAAAGATTGTGTTACTGTTGAGAATGACTTATATAGGCAGAAACTTTGATTGAGAATATGATTTGTTTAGAGGTTGAATTTGCTTCCAAGTTGTGCATGAAAGTTATGGAATATGTTTTTCTCTTTTGATTGATATAAAACTTGGAATTTTTAGCAAAAGGGATGGAAAGTTATGATTTTTGAAAAAATATTGTACTATTTTGTACTGTTGTGAATGTTAATGTGAAGGCAGTAGCTTTGACTGAATTTTTGACACCCTTAGAGGTGAAATTGGTTTTCAAGTCCTTCATGAAACTTGTAAGATTTTCTGTGATCTTTTCAATGAGACCTCATTTGTGATTTTTGGACAATGGAGTAGAGAATTATGATGTTTAGAGTTTCTATCATTGTGTAGGCTGATGTTTATCTGACAGATACTTTGAGGAGATTTTTGGCTCCTTTAGAGGCAGATCTGGTTCTTAATCTCTTCATAGAATTTGTAGAGTTTTCTTTTAGTTTTCCATTTATACCAAGTTTTTTCCTATTTGGAGTTCTGAATAAGAAGTTATGAATTGAGGAAGTTGGGTTGTAGGAAAAAGAAAAGACCAGAGTTTTCCAGGTCAACCACTGTAGATGACTTAGTCGACTAGGAGGTCTTTGACTAGTCGACTGATGCATGTAATTTTTACTTACATTAGTAGTCATGTTTTCCTGACCCGACCTCTCTCTACTCTTTTACTTATAAATTTTCCATCCAACCTCCGATTGACCTGATTTTTAAAGTGTTGGATTTCTAAGACAATCCTCTACGTCTCCATGAAAATTTATGGATTTTGAGATTAAATTGAAAACGATTGATTAGATTAAAGTGAGAGGATTGGTTGGAAAAGTCTGAACATACTTCAGTATTTTGGTGATATCTCGATCTGTAGAGATCTAAATGAGGTGATTCTTGTTCCTAATTAAACTAGAGACATGGGGCTACAAGTTATCTGAAGGAATCAAATTTCTATTCAGTCCCTAAGATGTTCAATTTCTGGAGTGAAATTGGGTATAGTGTACAGTCTCGGCTTAGGAATAGTCTGACAATGTTTGGGTCGTAACTTTCGGATTTCTAAACCAAATTGAGTGATTTCGGTGTCAATGAATTTCTAAAATTTAGAGGAAAATATTATGACGGGAATTTTTGGAACAGTGCTAGGAATGTCACGAATATGCATTGTACACATTTTAATTGCTACATGTGCATTATTAAATATTTCTGATTGTGCATTTGGTAATGTTTATATATTTTTGACTGTTATAGAGGCACATTTGGAACGTCAATCCACCAACATTGCCGAGACTTCCAAGCATTAGCTTCAGAAACAAATGGTGAGTGACCTAGACAGTTCCCCAATTATTACTTGCTTCTGCTTATACTTCTATGGTGAATAATGGTGGGATTATGTTTTGATTTTAGATTCCGGACAGAAGGTCCGAGGTATTGGGAGATTATGACATAGAAGTGCTGTTTGTTTGAGAATTTGAGACCTCCATGTTTAAATATGATTGTGATTTTAATGTGAATAATTGTGAACTATTTGTTCGAATGTGATAATTTGGAAATGATTGTGATGTGTATATTGCTTTATTGCGACATATGCATTCCATGCATGAATGCATGATCAGTTAATGACAATTGTGACCGGAGCAACCACCGAGAGCTACAAGCTCAACGTTTATATTTGGGTCTCGAGCCCCACAGTGATTCAGAGCCTCAGGCTCAACGATTAATGCGCCCATGTTGGGATAGTTCAGAGCCTCATGCTCAACGATTAATGCGTCTATATTGGGACAGTTCAGGCGCTCGGTCACAATACCGAAATAAATTGAAAAAGTGTCACATGCGCATGTCATATGCATTTGATTTAATCATTTTGATTGAGTGAAAGGCAAAATGCTTTATGCTTCTGTGGTACCAATCATGTGGTACTTCTAAAGGTGAATTATGAAACAACTATGTTATGCTTGAGTGTTACATGAATTCAATTGGTTATGTAGGTCTACTCGAATGAAAGGTATAAATTGTCTATGCTTAAGTGAAATTGTGAAATGTGATCAAATATGCAACAATGTGAATATATGTTATGAGAATTGATGTGTTGCATGAATTGAGTGAATCATCGATGATGGTTACCTCACTGAGTTCACCAAACTCACCCAAAATTTGTAATTATTTTTCAGGACTCAGAAGAATACCCCGTTAGGCAACGGGCGTATAGCATCTGTTGATGAGTGAGAGATTTGGTCGGGATTAGTTTGCGTCTGCATTAATGTCTGATAAAATAGTATTTTTCTAAATTTTTGTATTAATCATGATTAGGTCATGTTGTAAAGGCAACAAACTGAATGAAATTGTATATATAAAAAGGGCCACCGTGGTCATTGAAATTACCGATGATTATTTATGTGAATTGTTTTCCGCATAATATATATTGTATGTGTATGTTTCAAAAAAAAAAATTTTACTGAGTTTGGACTGAGTGATGTAGCATGCCACCCTCGCGGAGCCCGGACTCGGATATCACCATCAATGTCGGGTTCTGGTCATGCGGGAGTGGGGTGTTACAAAAATCCTTCCACTCAAACAAGGACATTCTTCTATCATATATGACAAATGTTAAATTTAAAGGAATGTAGGAAATTTAACCCTCTAATCTTAGTAAGATCCCAAGTGATTTTATAGCTAAAAGAGTAATGAAATAGAGCTTTGATGCAAGAACGTCAACAGTTATCCTATTCATGGTTTTCAAAAGTTAGAATGCAGATCAACGATAGGGATTGAAGTGATTGAAAATGATGATGAGTGAAAAGGCAAGATGTTAGATGAAAAACCCCTTTTGCTAAGTTTCGGAAAGAAAGAGGGTGAATATTTGGGGATTTAGGGTTTTGAGTAAAAATGTAAAATATTTTTCTTTTTTCTAAAAATTCATGGGTGTTTTTTGCGTGGCATCTGAAATCCACCTGGCCTCTTCAACTTGACTTAACGGTGCATATATGACACTACTAGATTTCTGTCCAAAATAGCCTAATATTGAACAGACTCGATAACGTTTAGACCGTAATTGAGCGAGATAAAATGTTTGGCACTAAATTGATCAAACCCAAAAAATTTTGGCTCAAATTTGGGTATTTAGCCTAAAAATACAACTATAACAACTTCAAGCACAAATGATGAAGTGTCATTGATCTATACAACCAGTGAAAGCCTCCATATCAGCGATTTGGGTTCTGAGTAGTTTGTTGATATAGGGGCCTCCTATCACTATGTTCCAAAGAGGGAGTAATTCTCTAATTATAGGAGAGATAATTTTGGAAATGTAAAGATGGATAATCAAAGTTCCACCAATATTTTCAATATGGGTGACATTCTGTTGGATCTCCTATGGCCTGGGTATTCACAATATGCAGCGGAATGGACCATACTACAAAACAAGAAGTATAACTAAAAATTATAACACGTACGAAATTACCTCTTGACTCAGATTGGTATTTGTTTCTTTTCCAGATTTGTCGATGCTGCAGTGCGCGAACATCCTCTATTGGTATCCATACGAGGATGAACGATTCGAGCAGCAGCTAATGTGTGCTAGAAACGTTCTAAAACCCTTTTTGAATGCCACACAATTTTTCTCTTGGAAGAAGAACGAACAACTAGGTCTAGGTGGCTAGGGTTTTCGTCCCTTATCTAATGACACATAAGTTTCTCTATTTATAGAGAAAACCTAATCCCTATTCCTATTAGAAATAAGAACATCATAATCCTAAACCCATTAGAATTATTGAAGCCCAATAAGTTTCAGACCATATTATATCTCATATAATAAAATCTCGACAACTTAATTCAATCTACCCCAATAAATATATCCACATATATTTATTCAATGCTTAATAAATT
>JANZLF010000004.1:21064397-21078219 GCA_026546835.1 Erythroxylum foetidum | reverse complement strand
TCTGCGTGTCTACTACTCTCACTCTCTATCTTGCTCTTAGTTTCAAATTTCATCTTTACTTACTGATCATATACATAGCATTGAAAAAGTTTGATCAATCGGAATAAATAAAAATTCTGTAAAGATTTTTATTTCTAACAAGTAATTCTGAAAAGAGTGTTAAAAAGGGGAATACACAATTCAACCCCCCCCCTTTTCGTGCATTCTATTATTATTTTCTAAGTGTTGTATTAACGTGTGATTCACTTCAGTAATAACATATTTGATTTGTTATAATCTCCATAATTCTATAGAAGAAAAGTATCACATTTTCTCTATAATTTTTTTCAATTCCTTTAAAAATAAAGGTTTCGTATTTTCATTAGTAGTGTAACATCTATAAGTATAATGAAATTAACCCTGCAATTAAGAAACAATCAATCTCCACTAATACAAAGTAGTTTATCATTTTCATTGATTTGCACATTTCATATTCAGAATAGATGAATGAAAAAAAAACACTACCTCTAACTTTGTAGTTAAACTTACCCATGAAAGTAGCAAATTTTCTTTTGAGTTTTCAAATAGGAAATCAATTAGTGAATTTAAATTTCTCATACACCCAATGTACATATAGTTTTGGCTAATGTATATTATATGTAAAAGAGTGTTGCATAAATCTTAGAATGTTTTCCTTATAAATAAAATGTAAACAATATATATGATAAAATTGTCATTGGCACTTGGCTTTGTTTTTAATGACTAGATACAAAAGTTATATCTTTTGAATTAGAAATTGAGGAAATCATTATAGAAAGGCCTATTGAAAAAATAAGAACAAAATACACAAGACACTAAAATTATTTCTCAAAGATTGCAAAGTTTGGAAATCACTTTGGAGCCATTTATGGATGTTCTCGAAAATTTCTTGAGATAATTATGTTAGATTGATGGGTAGGAGAATATGGTATAATATAATCAAGAAGGTCATCAGAGTCAAGTATGAGCAACTTCTTTTTAATTGATAATTTCATTCCAACCTTCGTTGCATGTCATGAATCCCCGTTTGCAACTCTTATTCTCCTTATACTCTTCTTTACTGTTTTAGAATGGCAACATTAGAATTTCTTAATACTCTTATTCTCCTTGTCCTCTTCATTGGTATTTGTAGATACTGATTTAACAATATAATAATTTGCTTATTGATATGAATCTCGCTAAAAGAACTAGTGATATTTGATAACAATATGAATATAACCAAGGATTATTCTATGAATTCAAGTTTGATTTAGAAGTTGAACATAATGAAAAACATAGATTGATGTAAATTGTCACAATCATAAAAAGATAATATTGAGAGTGATAAGATTTTAGTTTTTTTTTGCTACTAGTAAGCTAGATATGATCGCAAGTTATTAAAGAACTTTAGATAATAGTTTCTCTAAAAGTAAGAATGAAGAAAATCTCTCCAACTATATTTGATTAATCAATAATAATATGCAAATTATAACGATAAGAAAACCTTTTTATATGCATAAAACCCTAAGAACTAGATTTCCAAAAGGAAATGGAACTCTAAAATTTTAAATCCTAAACAACTTAAACATAAGTTGGCATCTATTCAAGAAGCACATTAATGTCAATTTTGTTCTAAAACTTTGCGTGTATAAATAAGGATGAGTTTAACATTGGTCCTGTAAGGCCCTAACTTATACCCTAGAAGTGTTATAGCATGTCTAGGGTATATTAAGAAGTGAGCATAACAAATGAATTAAGTGCATCTAAGTATAGTAAGAGATAAAATTATACTTAATGTAAAAGATTCAGGTAAATGGGTAATTTGTTTATTTCGACATGAACATACCTCTGTTATTTAACCATATCTTGGTATGTAGCCCTCCAAATTGGATAATTCCAATTGAAAATTAAGATAGAGACATAGATATAAAAATTGTATGAAGGAACATAATTTTTATTGCGCCTCTAAGAGTTTTGAATTCTAGCTTAAAGTTTAGTTATGGCTGTTGTCCCTGTTTTCGAATAACATATAGTGTTCTAGGTATAACTCTCGGAATAATTAATCAAATTGCATGAAATTTATTACATTAGAAAATTAAGACATAGGGGAATGAAATTAATTTATAATATTATAGGCCAATATGGGAAGTAAATGAAGAAGAAGGACTAATATGCAATTTTTCTAAAGTTAACACATGGACCAGTTGGATTAGGGCATGTGTGACCAATAATAATAAAGCATATGTATCCAATGATAATTAAGCATATGTGTGAATCTTGAAAGTTCTAGAATGGGGGATATGGAGAGGGGAGATACATAACATTTTGGGGGTTCTAAGTTCATATTTTTCTCCTCACCATTTCACCTTCTTGGTTCCATCATTTTTCATGAGAAAAATCAAGCAATCTTAGGTGAAAATCAAGGTAAAAGTATGGGATTTTCTCTTCACCTATATCTTTTCTTACTTTGTTTATGAAGGAATGAAATTATAAGGATGAAAGTGGGATTGAGAGGTATAGTTTTGGTGTTTTTAGTTGGTGAGTCAAGCAAAGTCAAAGAGGAAGGGAAGGAAAGGCAATAGAAGACCTACTTTGTCAATTTTCAGGTTTGGGACTTCACTTAGTTTATTTACGTATTTTTATATGATTGAATGGATATAAAGATTCATTTGGATGTGGAGTGGTTGCTGGGATGTTGCTTTGGTGTTATTTTGGTGTTATCTTGGATATAATTGGTTAAATATGACAAGAGAGTATTATGTAGTGAAATTTTGTCTAAGTTTGTCTGAGTCAGTTACATTGTTTGAATCACAACTTAGCCTATAGACCTCAAAATTGTGTAATTTCAGTTGAATATGAAACCTAAGACATATAACTAAATATCTCTTGAAGAGAGTGACTTAATTCTGGCTTTATGATCTTGGAAATTGAGATCGAAAAAGGTGACCTGATGCTGCCTCTATTTTGAGCGTCTTGTAATATATCGCCCATATCTCATGATTTAGAATTCCAAATGGTCTGATTGTTAGTGTCATAGAAACTATTGACACAAAGAAAAAAATATCTTGAAGATCTTGAAACCCAATTCTGATTTTTTCTATATGCATATGAAGGAACAAGTAGTGGTATGAATGGAGAGAGTGTCTGTCACGACCGTGACATTATTTTTGTTTTTGATTTCTATCACATCTTATCCAAACCTTTATGAATGTGTATGAAAAATTTCAAAAACCTATAAATAAATGAAATAGGACTTACTGCATGTGAATTGGGAGACTAAACATTGGAATATAAGATTGAGCATAATGCATTCTAAAGAAAACTTACATGTACATAATTGTATGCATATTCATTACTTACATGTGTATTATATAATTATACAAGTGTGATTTTAACACCTTTCTAATGGTGATAAGTGATGACTTACATTTATGAACATAGATACATATTTTATGACTTAAAATGCATATCATATGACTTGTCAATAGATGAATTGTGAAATTAGAAAATGGTTAAAGAAAATGTTACAGTGCTTGCTCTATTGTCTTCGTGGTGGATAGATGGGCATGCCTATAGGGTTACAGTGTGCTGCTACAGTTTGACATTGCCGGTATCCATAATTTGATATCTTCGAATATCCACAATACTCGTTATCCACACCTATAGAAAATGTATCGATTTAACACAGAAAGGAAACTTAACTATCGTAAATAAGAAACACAGCATGACAACATGAATACTTAGCATTGATGAGCATTTATATTGATTGTAATAATGAATAGTGATGATGTGCAATTATATATATAATTAGTATCATATTAATATTTGGTTTATAAATGTGCATTTTCAGTACATGGATAATATGTTGAAGCATATTTACATTATGTACTTTGCTTAAGTATCCCTTCATTGTTTACATGAGCATTGAATATCAATGTTTTGTTCATGAAGGTGAATTTATGGTATATGAGTTGTGATATTTCAAAATGTATGTGTTTGGCAGATGACTGCTATGAGTGGTCATCTAAACTAAGTGTTTCTTTCAAGCTTAAAACGAGTGTTAATTCATGTAGGTCCAAGTCATAGGAGTGAGATACAAGGATATCTGCAAGGACCAAAGCCAACAGATAGATGAAAAAGTATTTTTGGAAGGTGTTTTTTGTTAAATATGATTGTACATGTAATGGTTAAAGGAAATTGTATGTTTTCTTTTGGATTACTATGTAAATGTAAAAATGTTTTACTATTGTTAAATGATAATGTTAAGCATTGGGGAGTTTTGTAATGAGTATATGTATAGCATTGAACTGAAATGCATGTTGTGAATGTATGTACAAGAAAAATGGTTGGCTTATATGTGGATGGTTATAGGCTTCGTTTAGGGGGTGTGACAGGTCCAAAGTCTCAGTATAGCACTAGTTTGTCAAATGTGTTATAATACGATATTAGATAAAATCATTCAAAGAACTAGGATTCTTTTCCTTAGGAATCAAACATATATGAGTTCTATTCTATTCCCTCAGCATTTTTCTACTAATAAAGAATTATGGGAGTGTATCAACTACCAATTCACACTCAAAGTAGATTAAGAAAAGTGAGCATTAAGCTCATTTGTTCTTAGGGATTTGTTATGATTTATACTAAAGAGTACTTCCCTAATCTCATGAGTAGTTAAAGTCTTTATGAGATATTGTCCTTCATATCTTAGTTATTAGACTCCCTAATGAATGTAGTTAAGTCCATAACTATTGGACCACAATTCTAACTTTGTCCAAGTTTTTTTCCTTATAGAAGTTCAGAACTATCTTAATTGTCTTGACCTTATCTTTGCATAGATTCCCTCCTTCATCAATTAAAGAGTAGATTTTATTTATATTCCTTTGTACCAAATAGAATTATGGAAGAACTTGGTGTCAATATTCTCTTCCCTAAGCTAGTGCACCTTTTTTTTTAACTTAAGAATAGAGTTATGGAACTACAGGGCTAAGTTGTAATTGCCAAGGTATTTTGTATCTAAAGACCTTAGTTTTTGGATAAGAGGATTAGTATAACATTTAGCTTGAATTATTTTAAGGGATCCCTTTGATAGCTAAACATTACATCCTGATTCATGCATGTTCTCATCTTAAGGGCTTTAATCCCTTCTTTGATAACCCTAAGCTTCGTTATTAATTGAAAAGCTTTACAATTAATAATTCTAACACACCATCTAACCTTAACCATATCCTTAAAGACATTAACTTTGGATAAAAGATTGTAGAATCTAAAAAGAGCTTTAGGACAATGAGAAGACTTAAGGTTCAGGATCTCCGTAGAGGAATGTTTTGAATATAACAGAGGAACAAAGTTTGCATAAAAGTCAGGGAATTGTTTTAGCCAATAGTCATTTACCAAAGCTATATTGATCTTCTTTTTAATAAACCATTTACCTTCTTTTTTATTGCTTCAAGAGTAGAGATGTCTTATAAAGTTCAAGTTTAGAACCATTATATGATTAACCACTTGATTCAACTCCCTATCAATGCTTTTGTGATTCAATTTGAAGCTATCAACTTCATTCAGATGTACATACAATTCATATCACCAATAATGATCTAAGATTTATGGTTCATAAATGGTTTTGACATCATCATTTAATCTCAATCTTTAAATCCTTACGTTAACGAAACAAGTAACTGAAATTTTAAATAGTTTGGAGGACCATCCCAATCTACCTATAAAGGGTATCATTTGATTAGAGAAAACCATATTAGATATCTAGATTTATAAGGAATTAAAGGCTACCATTATCCTTACATTATACCAATGAGAGTGGTTAAAGATAATAATCCATTGATCACTTAAAACTCTTAAGTTGTTAAACAATTTGTTAGTCTTTTTTTTTGTTTCCAAAATTCTTAAATTATAAGCTTTTTTTGTCTAGGACTAGACCTTTAACAATTTGTTGTTATTCCGTACCAAAATAAACATTGGTCTTGAAGATTATTTACCTTCAATAATGGGCTTCCCTGACTTTTTTTACTTGATCTTGCCTTAGAGGATGATGATCTAACCACTATATATTCATTCATTAAGAAGTCATCTACCTTATTCTTTATATGATTACTAAGGGCTTATATATTTTGCATAGATTCATTCCTATGTTGGATACTAGATTGGAGTGGTTCTCCATAATGTACAATTTGTAGGTTATCATTTGGAACCTTAAGGTCCTTCCCTTTGTCTAAATTTAGGAACAACTTATTGGTTGGGTTCACTTCAGATGTAATAGGTTCCCCTAAATTATTTAGAGTAGTGACAGGAGAGAAGTTTTCTTCCAAAGGGGCTTATTGTGCTCCTCTAATTCCCATTAGATCATGATAAAGTCTTGTAGTGGAGGATTTCTCTTTAGGTCTTCAAATCTTGTTATAAACTCCAAGTTTCCATATGCAAAAGAGGGAATTTAGGACTTCATCAACTCCCCTATTTCATCCAACTTCATAATGGGATATGGTTTAGGTAACTCTTATCCCCTTTTCACCTTCACAAAAATCCTTGCATAGTATAGTTCATCCAATTTTTTTATTTGAGAATCAAAGAAAAGTGTTTTGCCCAGTGAACTAATAATATAGCCAACCTTTTCATTGTCTATTATTCGAGGGGTACACTATAAAAGTTAATCCATATTGGGATGACCTATATTTTACTGTTATCCAACTCTAATGTCAACATCCATTTTTATAGAAAAACTAGCTATCTCCTAATATGTTAGGGCCTTCGCTCCATTATTCTAACTAGATTAAAATCCTTAGTGAATTTGTTAATAAATTTGTCCTCTTTAGTAAGTAGTATCTTCTTTAGACCTTGCTTACTCCACTTAGTGGAAGTCCAGTGCTTAATTTGGGTGAAGGCTAGTCTTTTCCCCAAAAATAGACAACCAATGATAAAAAACAAGTAGAAGCACCCGTTTAAATAATCTCAATTGGATGGGATATAACATCATTGACCAGGGGATTCTAAATGAAAGAGAGCTTGTCTTTGGTAGAAAGAGCACCCACTAAGTTTCTATAAGATTTAAATGAGATAGCCTTAATAATCTTTTCCAATGAAGAATCCTTCTTTTTTAAGTTTAGAATTTGGTGCCAAAAAAAATAATTTTAATGATAGATCTCACATTCTCCACCAAGTGAGCAAGTGAAGGAAAGTCCTTTTCATTCAGGCAAGAGTCACCAGCTTAGATTTTAAACAAACTTCAAAAGTTAATGTTGACATAGAGGCTCCAGAGGAGCATAGATGGTCATTGGGGAGTTTCCCAATGGGCAAGCCCCTGAAAAAAAGGAAAGAAAGGCAGGAATGCCTTATAGAGTAGTTAACCAGAAACAGTAAATTGGAATGAAATAAATAAGGGCACTATGGTAAATTTCTTAGGGAGAACTCAGAGCATCTCACTCTACATAGATTACCATTGCTTCCTTTCTATTTATTACGCTAAGTGAAGAAGCTTCCTTCCTTCAATCTCTGAAGGGTGAATTACACTATTAAAATCACTAAGGATGATCCAAAGGGAGCTATTAGTGGTTCCAACATCTTTTAAACTATTCCATAAGCAAGTTTACTAAAATTAATGATTATAAGAACAGACATATATGACCTAAAATTTGCAATTCTCATGCCTTATCTAGATAGATATATTAATTGATGAGTAATGATGAAGTGGAGTATTTTCACTCATTTTGGATCAAATGCTATAATTAATCTACCATAACAGTTACAATAGTGATTGGTAATAATATGCTAATGATCCCTTGAAAGATGAAATTCCTATATTTATTATCCTCTAGCGTACTTTTCGTTAAAGCTATTAGGCATGGTTTGGTAGTAAGAAGATAATCCAGCTAGACTTGCTACTTGGTTAGGCTATTAAGCCCTTTAATATTCTATAATAGAAAAGATATTAAGATGGAGATGATAAGGTCTTCTTCTTCTAATTGGATTTTCTTCTAGTATCCTTTCTGCAATCTAAAGACTTATAATACCTTTTGCTAGTGGGATAAAGATCTATATCCGATTAAGAATTAGATTGATTAACTCTAGTTAGTGCATCCTTATATTAGGATTGTATGAGTAGAAGAGAAAGAAGGAAATATGAGGAGAAAACCAAAAATTGGAGCAAAAGAGCATAAGGTAAAAAGAGAAGAACAGGATTGTATAAAGAGGATGAGAAGAAATTAGAAAAAAGGAGTAAAACAATAAAAGTGGGAAGGAAAAGGGCTTTGAAAAAAAAGAGCAAAAGGACACACATTTAAAAAAGAAAAAAAAGCAAACAAATACTGACAACAAGTGAGAATATAAGAACTAAAAAAGCCAAAGAAGAAGAGGAAGTCTAAAGGTGCAAGATAGAGAGCCTTTCAAGTTCTCTATCATTAAAACAAGATGTTTTCAATTTTACAAAAATATTGTTTAATTTCAATCTCATAGATAGATTGCAATTTCAATTCTAAAGAAATGACATTATAATTATAATAAAAGAATACTGATTTTAAAGTTTTTTTGAAAATTATTTTAAAAATGTTAATTCCTACTTAAACATTTGAATTGAAACTACGAAGATTAAAAGTCTTACTTCCATGATGTGCCTCAAAATATGAGAATTAGTTATATAAATAGATTGTGATGAGTTAAGATTTGAGATGAAAAATTGTTTGTAGAATGAGTATAATTATCTAATTTCTTTGAAGCATAGAGACTCGAATGTTACCAAATAGGATTCAATATTCCAGCAGTTACGTTCAACGTGTGGTGACAGATTTTGGAGTCAGGATTAGCAAATAATAATAATAAGATAAGATCCACGCAGAATAAATTCCAAGCAAATAAGACAAACGAACCGGCCCAGACCCGACTCTCACGCGCTAAGCTGCTTGTTGCCTCTCAACAAGGACCGTATCAACGCAAACAGTCCCAGTGCTCTGACTATATTACCCATTGTTTTTTCATTAATGACGTCAAAGCCCCCGGCCTTTCTGTTTTAATCCCGTCAAAGATTGGAGTAGTTGGGAGAGCGTCTGGTACTTTCACCTAAAAATTGGATTCTATCAAGGTCCTTCTTCCCACCACAACCACGCGACTTTCTTGGTTTCCAAAGAAAAATAAACTAATAAACATGAAATATCTTCTTTTTCTTCTTGTTTTGGCTCCCAATCCTCTCTCCTAGTTTTATCCACTGATCCAATCTCTCTACCCCTAATTACTTGTGACGCAAGAGCTCTCTACATTGGTGATTTCAGATCGCTAGTCTCTTAGATTGCTGTGTTTGGCATCCATGGTGAGTCTTCTCCTCCTTCCTCTCTGCCTGTGCCTGCCTGTGGACGGCTGAGGAATTCCTGATGTAGAGCTTTGCTTTTGTTCTTCTGTTGTTTGTTTTCTTTTCTCCACTTTTTTTTTTTGAAACGGAGAACCCGCAGCCGCTTCCAAAAAAAAAAAAAAAAACAAGAATGCTATTTGGATATCTCAGTCCGAGTTCTGTTTGGTTTCCGAGAAAGTGGAGAGAGTGAAACGGATGAGAACAAAAAGGAAAGACATCATATTTGGAATCTTCATTCAATTCTTGCAACACAAACTGAAAATCTTAATAAACTTATTAGCTGAATTAGGCTTGGTTGGGTGGAGGCGTTTGTCAGTAGCGTATTACTTAACAAAATGTCCATCACTTGTTAACAATCTGTGAAGAGAGTCCACAGCAGAGATCTTTTGGATTTTTAAAAATTGCATTTGTATGTTCTTAGCTCTTCTTTTCTGTTGATTGCTAGCTGAAGTTCAACATGTGTTGTCGAATCTTAAGGGGACCTATATAGGAATATAGGATAACTGGTATGGTTTTAGTAATGGTTGAATTAGTTTCGTGTTGCTTGGAAGCATTCCTTAATCATAATTCTAATTTTGAAGATAATCCTGTCTTCTTATGTTAATACCGTTCTATTGACGTTTCCTATTTCCCCTGTTTTACAGTTCAGCCCTAGTGTTTGACAATCAGACCTTGTTCAGAAGAATTTAAAGAAATGGATTGATCCACCAGCTTGAAGGCTTCTTCAGCCCATGTCTTATCATAGATCAAATTCTGGTTGTTCTTGGATGATACTAGCGGGTTGCAGCTTCTAGAAGCTGCACTTAAGCATGTTGATAACATTTTGGCTTATTTATAATCACTCCTACGATGAGATTTGGATTCCTCTCCATGTTGTACATAACCAGCTACAGTTTAGCAATAATTTGTTTCTGCAATCTTGCAATTCACACTCTGTTGACAGAGTAGACACCTCTACCAGGAGGTTCATAGAAAGCCACTGACAAGTATTTGGCTTTTGACTCCTACAATTATAATAATGGAAAGGTGCGTATTTTTGCAAAGTGGACGTGAATTTAACAATTTTTGTCTTCCTCTTGTTTGTTGTATCACAATTTCTGTTGATAAAATTGCCATTACTTCCTCAGATATAAATTGTTGCAAGAGCTTGGAGATGGCACATGTGGTAGCGTGTTTAAGGCCATCAATACAGATACATATGAAATTGTATGGAAACATGATCTTCATTTCTTTATTTTGCTATGCTTTGAATTTTATTTGATTTCTACTTAGGAAGGGGAGACTTAAGTACCAGAGATAGATGTACTGCTCTCACTTGTTCTAAACTAAATTGAAGATCATCTTTGTATAAAAGAAGATCTATTTGTCTGATTTCTGAGGCTAAACCCATCTCTTGTTTTGTCATTGATTTGCTATTTTATGACATTCAAATCTTGCATGGTCATTACTTTGATTTTAGGTTGCCGTGAAGAGAATGAAGAGAAAGTTCTATTTCTGGGAAGAATGCATGAACTTACGAGAAGTTAAGGTATCTATATTGTAATCTTTGTTTACTAATCTACATTATATCATTCTTGTTAAAACACTGAGGCTATTTCTTACGCAGGCCCTTCGTAGCATGAATCATCCCAATATCATAAAGTTAAAAGAGGTCGTCAGGGAAAACAATGACCTATTCTTCATTTTTGAATACATGGTCAGTGATATTTCGTTCATGTGCTTAATGTTTTAACATGGCCTGCTTTTTATACACGTGGTCCACTTTGGACCATGTACGTAACACATCTACGTGGATACCCATAGGGTTTAATGCTCTTTCTAACATGAAAAGCACAAGCAATTTTACACCTTTTCAGCTAATTGGAGCATGCTGTTATCATTGAAACTTGATGCTGAAGCATGTTTAACAGATTTAGCACGATTCTTATATGCAGCTTCTTTGACACCCAACTCTGATAGACTGAATTAAGCTGAACTTGAATTTAGTTGGAGTTAGCATGAATAAAGAAGATGCATAATTTTTCCATAATTTTGTCTTCCTGTGAGGTTTTTCCAAGGTGTTCAGATAAAATTTCTGTGATACATCAAATAGATACTGCTCCACGCTTACAAGTATGGTGATCTAAAAGTACCTAAATGTTCTGTCATCTGCAAATCCTTGATTTCTTCCTCCTCTATTCTAGGAGTACAATTTGTACCAAATAATGAGGGAACGGGAAAAGCCTTTCTCAGAGGAAGAGATACGATGTTTTGTTTCTCAAGTGCTCCAAGGGTTGAGTCACATGCATAGAAATGGATACTTTCATCGAGATTTAAAACCAGGTGGGAGGGCTTGTGATTTACTATTCTCCTCTATATTTTTATGTTGATGAGAATCTTATAGATCCTATTGACGAATTAATCAAATTCAATTTTCTATTAGAGAACTTGCTGGTGACAAAAAATGTTCTAAAAATTGCTGACTTTGGACTGGCTAGAGAAGTTCTGTCACTGCCTCCTTACACAGAATATGTTTCTACCCGGTGGTCAGTCATCTTCACTACTTTATTCTGTCAGATTTTTTTTTAATTTTTTTTTTTGTGATTTTGTATGCTTTGTTTCTCAATTGAGATATTTTCCAAATACACACAAGGTACCGGGCTCCAGAGGTTTTGTTACAATCCTCAACGTACACTCCTGCAATTGGTATTCTTCTCAAGTCTCTATATGTAATGCAGTTGTTAACTCACTGTGGACATCATTGATTAACTAATCCCACCTCTTTGATCTGATTCTCCACTATCAATTAATTGTTCAGGAGGTTGGAACCAAAGTAGCGTCTTTGAGACTTCCACCTGCTCACATCATATTGAGTTATCAGTTAATAAAATAAATATTTGAATATTTATGGCGGTTATTCTGGTTGCTTGTAGCTAACTAAACTCGTAAATCATTTGAAATCATGGCATCAAAGATTTTATGTGGGCTTGGGCTTGGTGATTGGATGAAATAAATCCTTGCTAAGTGCTTCATTGATTTTCTTAAATGTTAGTGTTTGATAGTCAGGTTTTGTTAGACGAAGGAATTTGACTGCATGAATTCAATTATGAGTTTATGTTTGGTGACATGGGATTTTTCAAACTTTCAAGGACACTTGAGAGTTGGCCTTGTTCATACGTACAGTTTTTAGTTAATAAAAACCCACCTGTACTATCAAAAATACATTTGTTCTTCTTTCAGTAGTTTTCTTAAAAAATGACTTTCTTGTTCTAATTTAACCTAAATTTGCTATTGTCAGCTTATCATGCTTAAAATTTTACTTTCCTATCTATAGAAGTTCTCAAGTTTCTTAAAATTAAAAAAATTGTCAGCTGTACACACAAAAAGCTTTTTCCTGATGTTGTTAAAGATGTGCTGATCTTTAGAACTTGTGGAATTATGGTGGCTGATGCAAAGCTGCATGATGATATTCACCACTTTAGTGAATATGTTGACTTTACTTCATCTAGAGATGGAATACATTTTGTTTATCAATATTCTGGGCTAGTATAGAAACGGTTTCCTCTTGTTTGTTGGTGACTAACGACTGACCATCTGTACAGATATGTGGGCAGTTGGTGCAATACTAGCTGAGCTTTTTACATTGACTCCTATTTTTCCTGGTGAAAGGTGATACAGAGGTTTCCTTTCTGTATAAAAAATCTTAATATGCTAAATGCAAAGAAATGAATTTATTTGAGATCAGCTCATTATTTATCAGCTCAGCCAATCCTCTCTTACACATTTAGGACTGGTATTGTAGTGTGTTAGAGATGCAGCACGGTATCACAGACAAACAGACAAGAGAAAGAAAAGATAGATTAGATGGAGGGAAAGGGAAAGCAAGAGAAAGATTAGGATTTGGAGAAAAACTATGCAAACAAGATAGTTGATTTTGAGAAAGATTAGGATTTGGAGAAAAACTATGCAAACAAGATAGTTGATTTTGCAAAAAACTGATAGTGACAAGGTATATGTAGAGTTTAGTTACCTAACTAAATGGAGAGTAAGTGATAGGGAAGGTCATGAAGTCTTAAGAAGGGAAATATAATAATCTCTGAACTGGTGCCTAAATAAAGTCCATAAAAAATTCCTATTATAGTGGTATGTCTTCACATAGCATTCTTAAGTAATATGGCTAGAGGTGTGAAGCTAATTTTATGCATCTTAGATGATATTGATAAATTGAGTATATTGGATAAGCTCCCAGGCTAAGATGAATATACGTTACTCCTATGCTGCTACAAATCACCAATATGGCACTTATATATTCCCATTTATCACTAATATAGCAAAGATATGTCTATTTGAGTAAGTGTGCATCTAAAAGTCACTGTATAGAGGTGTCTTTTATCTTTCTAAATACTGTTTGGAAATTCTCTTTTGATGTGTAAAACCTCTCACCTCTTTAATGCATACTTGTGTATGGTTGTGCACAGACTAAAAGGAGCCACATATATCTTA
>JANZLF010000004.1:21008193-21022827 GCA_026546835.1 Erythroxylum foetidum | reverse complement strand
CCAACTAAACCTTAAACATACACATAATCACAGTTCACGATTAATGACATTAGAAAAGAAAATTCGGGGTCTAACACTTATGACAGATGACCTATAACAGGCAACAATTGTGATCACTATATGAATTTCTTGCCAGATATTATATTAAATGACTTCTATATGTCTTTAGAGATGTCAAACCATGCTCTGATACCAAAATTGTAACATCCCACTTCTATAGAGCACATACCTGACATTCTATAGAACATTCAAGCATATACCCTACTGAAGCAGCATGTTAGAGCAGTCACATCACTTATTGTGGCATCATATAGAACATAAACATTTTAAAAAAACTAAGTTCTCTTATTTCATTTATAAACATAAACATACGTTTTCATTACATTCCTTGCATTTGATTCATAAACATAAATATCTATTGTGTTATTACACTCATAACTCCTATTTATACAATACATGACATGTCAAATTTCACAACTCTATACAATATGTACAACATAAAATTAGGTACTAGACAAAAATATTCTATCTAGACACTTTAGTATCAACTCACTAGATGTTTAAGCCATTTTGGGTTCCAAAATGGACACTGCTAGGTTGCTACCAGATTTTCTTAGAAACTAGATTGTCCTAGTACCTGAAAATCAACGATGCAATTTTATGAGTTTGGGAACTCAGAGAAGTCAGGACATAATATCATAAACACATATAATCCAAGTTCTTAAACACATCATATTATTTAAAATCAAATCTCAATTATCACATCATTTAATTATCTACCAAATCATATTATATGTATCTCACATTATAACAAACACATTGGGAACACAAACATTGTTTATTACTATTTCAACACAATTCAGTAAATTCCTCATAACAATTCACATAGCACATACTTGAGTATATATGTATATATATATTGTTGTGATCGAGTGCCTATTTAGTTGTCTCGTAACCATTGCGAATGCCAAGCTCATTTTAGATGATGTCCTTTACACATTGTGGATATCAGGCTCATGAATCGTTAAGTTTGTGGCTCTGTGCGCCCTTTTCTAAGCTTCAAGCTCCTTTCTCACTTTGGTCACTTCGGTCATAACTCATTTATCTGATTATGCATATCAATGTCATGACATGCATCATTTCACATAATATCCTAGCACTAACTTTCATCCAATGTACACAATCATTTATCACATTCGTCAGACCCAAGTCTGCCATTCAACATTCAATTGAGCATTTATTTCCCATATTCACATACACATAGTTAACACTCCCAATACAGTCCCGAATATTGAACTTCTCGGATAATTAATTGTCCAGAATCATCAATATCACAATCTTTTCCAAATCATTTCAATATTTATAGATATAAGGATTAAACAAAAACAATTCAAACAGAAGCACATATTTGATTTAGATTACGCATCTAGGTTACTCATAGTTTACTCCAGATTAGCTGTTGCCTTGATGATTCAGTAATGTATGGATGTTTTCGATCAATCTGTGCTTCTATATCATACAATACACATATATTTACACATTAATAACTTATTTAATCAAATATATGCTTAATCTTACACATGTATATGTGTTTAATGCATCCTCGATTGACTATCTTGGGTATGTAACCTTATACACAAATCATACTCACCCATTCATCTTAGCTTGTGTTCATAAGAACATCCTTATACTGTTGGCATCTTATACTTTCCAAATTCATATGCATTGATATCAAACAACTGATTTTTTGAATTATAACCTCATTTAAGGACCTAAACTCATTAAACACTTAATCGATTAATTTAACATCAAACTAAGCTCATTTTAAGCCCTAATCAAGTCTATAAGTATCAATGTATACTATTTTATCCTTATATGACTCAACCAGAACACAAAACACAAACTCTCCTTTCTGAAAAGCTTTTCCATGATTATAGGAAGGAACCATACAATTCCCAAGATCGGGGGATATGTGATCTATGACCCACCTTCCTTTTTCTTCAAATTTATTCCAAACTCTAGCTCCTTTGTAATAGTTCTTCAATTATACCTCACTTATACTTCAAGGATACTTCAATTTCTCATCATTTGATCTCAAACTCCAAGCCAAAATCATTCAACTGACAATTCATAAACAATGTATCTCTTAGGCATCATCAATCAAACAAATGCTTTCATTTACTATCTTACATGTTACACCCTAGTTCTTTCCCATTCTAAGAACATTAAATTAGCATTTTTCATTAGCATAAAATTCATCTTTAGCATACCTCTAATCTTAACCTAATTAATTCTCAAAACAATCTATAACCTAGGGTTTCCATAAATCAAAACAAAACCAATTCATTCATCACATTTCAAGCACATCTCATCATTAACCTTACATACAATTCATTTCAATTCATCCCTAACCAATCTTTATGGATGTTATGCTATAACTTAATAAGGTAATCAAATACTTAATTGTTTGTCTCAAGATTTCCTTAATCAACAAGCTAAGTAGGTCTTCCAAGCATCAAACATACATCAAAAACCAGATGGAATTAAAGGGTTTCAATTTACAAGATAAGGGTAACGAAATTTTAGAAAAACTTTAAGGGTTTTAGTGATTGTGTAAAAGTTTCATAGGTGGGAGGAAAGAAGGAGAAACAATAAACTAAAACATGAAAAATGATGATCTTACAAGAGTAAGAAACGTGGGTAAGGTGTGTGGTGAAGAAGATAGACATGTGTCATGCCAAGTGTCAAGCTAAGAGCCATGCTATGTGTTTTTCTCCTACACTCCCAATTGTCACTCCCTTATTAGTCCATTTTCATTTAATCTCTAGACCATGTGTCACTCAACTATACCTCCATTTGTCACTCTTTTATTCAAGCCAATTGCCACTTTATTATTGATGCCACATGTCACCATCTCTTAGGCTCATTCAACCTATTCCTATGTATCATTTTATCTTGCCCTTTTTAACACTTTCTTAGACTAAATGCACATATCACTTTATCAATCACTCAATTAGAACAATAAATTCCCAATTCACTAATTATAATTCATCAAACAAAAGTCAAGACATAATCAATACACAAGCATGTCGTAATCATTTAAGATCTTTCATACCCTGGGATATATCAGTGAGTGCATGTACTATTTTTACAATGTCCCTATATCATGAATCATGTCTATATGCAAATGTGATGTATGCAAGTGAAATGCACTTTAAGAATTCTCATATGATGACTCAATCTAACAGTTAAATTCCTAAGTATAAGAATGGGCTACCACATTCCATTTGAACTTATGTTTGATGTGAGTGACAAAGCAGTAGGTGATGTGTTAGGATAGAGAAAAGACAAAGAACCTTATGTCATATACTATGCATCTAGATCTTTGGACCCTACTCAGTGTAATTACACTACAATAAAAAGATAATGTTTGCAATAGTGTTTTCATTAGAGAAATTTAGACAATACTTACTAGGGACCAAAGTGATTATTTTTTTGACCGTAGTGCACTTAAACACCTGCTCAAAAAGAGAGAGTCAAAGCCTAGGCTTTTGAGACGGATGCTTTTGTTACAGGAATTCGACTTAGAAATTAGAGATAAGAAGGGTGAGGAGAACTTATCAGCTGACCATTTGAGTGAAATAGTACCTAGAAAGGATTGGCCTTTAATTACTAATCTTTTTCCAGATGAGCAATTTTATTCATTGATGTATAATTACGTGCCTTAGTATGCTAATATTTGTAATTATTTAGTTTCCAAGTATCTTCCAAATGATCTAACAATTGCTTAAAAGGATAAGATAAAGGTTGAATGTAAGTATTATTTTTATGATGATCCTTATTTATGGAAATTATGCTCTATCCAGGTTTTTCGCGAGTGTGTTCCAGAGATAAAACATCATTCAATTTTGAATTGTTGTCATTCATTGGAAGGTGGTGGTCATTTTGGACCTTAGAGGACAAGCCATAAGATTTTAGAATGTGACTTTTACTAGCCTACATTACATAAAGATGCTTATGTTTTTTACAAGACATGTGAACATTGCTAAAAGACAAGGAATTTGCCTCAAAAGTAAGAAATGTCACAGATTGGTTTTATGGTTTGTGAGGTATTTGATATATGGGGCATTGACTTTATGTGCCCTTTTCCTTCATCTTTTGGTAACGTTTACATATTGCTTATTGTAGACTATGTTTTTAAATGGGTAGAGGCCATCACCACTAAGCTAGATGATGCCAAAACTGCGATTAAGTTCATTAAGAGTAATATTTTTAATCGTTTTGGTATTTCCAAAGCTATAATTAGTGATCGTGGCACACACTTTTGTAACAAAATCTTAGGAGCTTTGTTAGGAAAGTACCATATGACTCATCGTGTTGCTATGACATATTATCCTTATACTATGGATAAGTTGAAGTGTCTAATAGGGAAATGAAATTTATGCGATGCTCTATAGGCCTATAAGACTATATACAAGACTCCAATAGATATGTCTCCCTACAGGTTGGTTTTGGGAAAAGCTTGCCACTTACTAGTTGAGATTGAGCATAAGTCATATTGGGCAAGGAAACAATGCAATTTAGACTATGAGTTAGGTAGAAAAGAGAGGAAATTATAGTTGTAGGAACTAGAGGAATTAAGGTTAGAAGCATATGAAAATGCTAAGATTTACAAAGAAAAGGCCAATGCTTTTGATGACATGAAGCTAGCCAGGAAATCATTCTCTATTGAGTAGAAAGTGTTCTTGTTTAATTCAAAATTGAATTTTTTTTACCAATAAGCTATAGTCTCGATGGTTAGGACATTTTGTCACTTGTTTTCCTATGATGTAGTAGAAGTGCATAACTTAAAAACTAAATGTTTTTTTAAAAGTGAATGGGCACAACCTCAAACCGTTTTCTGATCAAGCTTAAGTTATAATGGTGCAGGAGATTCTGTTTGAAGAACTATAAAGTCTGTAGTTCGTTAAGCTAATGGTATAAACCAACAACTCTACTTGGGAGGCAACCCAAGATTAAATAATAAATTAGATTTTCATTTCTTTACCTTTTTCTTTTTAATTTCAATTTTTTATATTGCGAATCCACTGGGGATTTATTGCTCTTTCCTAGCATGGATTTGATGTTAGCCTACTGCAGAATCTTCTTTCATGTTTAATTCTACATTGTTGGACAATTCATTTATATACACTTCTTTTATATACTAAAGTGGTCTAATTTGGTCTGCTATAATGACTTGATGTTGTCTATCGTTGTTAACCTAACTTTACATCATTTTAGAACTGTTGATTAATGATTATGTTTTCATTTCTCATCATTTAGATGTCACATTGAGGACAATGTAAGAACTAAATGTGGGGGTACAGTTAGAAGCATGAATTTTGTATTTATTGAAGTGTTCATGCATTAATCATAAATGACTTTTTGTTTTCCTCAAATCATTTAAGAAAAACAAAAACAAAATGTTCATATAGAATAGTTTGCATTTGTTTGCATTTTGTGCTTGTATGCATTCATTTAGCTCCATCACCTTAAAGTCTTTGGCAAGAGAACTAACTAAATGTGACTAGGTAGAAACTATAATGTAATTTGTTTTCAAACTGTAATGTTCTTTATGAATTTGTTTATAAGAATAAACATCATTTCAAGTGCTAACTAAACTTTCTTACCCTAGGCAAGAAAGAACTTGCATTTTATAGGAACTTTAAAATAAAGTTTACATGTGACTAAATGGATAGACCAAAAAGCCATTGAGGTAGCCTATCGAGACTGACACATTTGCATCAATCTCTTAAGTGTATATATTGTGCTCTTCTATGGGATGTCTCTCTTGACCTTGCCTTGGTACTCTTTGAGACTACATACATGGTTCACGCAATAACATGAAAATGATAAAGCATTCATTTGTTTTAAATTACATAGCCAAAGGCCACCTAATGCTTTATCTTATCCTATTGATACCCCTTTTGTGTCTAATAGCCTATTTCTTCTAATTTTAGCCACATTACAAGCTTAATTCTAACTTTTATGTCCTACTCTTTTGTTGAGTTATGGAACATGAAGTTTTGGCATGAGTGGTTGGAATAAGAGTAAGGGGTGTATATGTTTAAAAGTCGTGGTTCTCTTGGATGTGTGAATGAAGGGTTGTGATTTATCATTTTTGATGTCACCATAGTCGTATGCTTTATTTTACATTTATCTTCATTGTACTTTATTATTTCCAAAAGCTAAAAGAAAAAAAGAAAAAGAAAAAAAGTGAATTTCAAGTTCGTTTGTTCCTGTAGTTCCATTTCATGTTTGTCATTTTTTGTATTTATTCCATCACAATATGTGTTCAATCACTTCATTTTAGTGAACAAGAGGTTTGAATATGCTTGGGAGTTAAGTCAAAGGAGGGAAATTGATTCTATTTGATGGTGGATAGTTTTTTATGCGAATTTGAGTAGTATGGAAGGAGGTCCTTGCTTTATAATGATTACAAGATGGAGATCCATGGTTGATGTTTTCTCTCACTTTTTAGAGTTTCTTATGCTCCACATGTTCTTTGCATTTTAGTCCATATTCCTATTTATTTTCCTACCCTTACCCTAAGACTTATTACAACCCTTAAAAGTCCTTTGATTTGTGTTGTGTGTTATCCCATATCTAATAGTGGAGAATTAAGTCGATATGCAAGCTCGTAGTTAAGCCTCTTATTGGGATTGAGCTTTGAGTGAAACACATGACCCAATAAGCATTATAAATGTTGAGTGTATAAAAACATATCCTTGTGAGGGTATATCCATTGAAATAAATTCATTATAATACTAATTAATCATTTATAGTATGTAAAGGAATCTTACTTATATGTTAAGAATTTCAATGGTTTAGTTAGTTCTTGTGGATAGTATGACGTCTCCTAACTCAAGTGTTTTCATTATTTTCTTTGCTAACATAAACTTTTTTTTAATTTCTACTTGGTTTTTTTGGTCTAGTTGTCTTGTTGATAAATTTGGGGTGGTGTCATGACTCTAGTTTAAGTGTTCTATCAAGCATATTGTTTTCTTTTTCTATTAGTTGTGTGTTTCATTGATCGATGACGACCAAAAGATAAGTGGCGTATAATTAGTCATATTTTACTATTTAAGACCTAAAATTATTTATGCTCAAATTTCTCACTTTTTTAGGAAATAAAGATGTAGAAGAGACAACAGTAGACCACCAAAAATGCAGACTAGCAAAATACAACAAAATGCAATGTATTAACAATATAGACAAAAAGTAAAGAAGACAAAAACGATAGTAGCAAGGATGAAATGCAGCAGAGGAGTGAAATGCAAAGCAACAAGAAAGTGCATTAAAATGACATCAATAAATGAGCACAACATATAGTAGTCCACGCCAACAACATACAACATGCCAAACAGCAGCATGACAAAAGCAACATAGCATGAGAGTAAATAAAGAGCAATACAGAAGTAAGCCAAAACAACGATGTACAACCAAAAGGATAGCAATGCATAAATTAGAAAAAAGAATGGGAACAACGTAGAAATAAAATACACAGACATAAGAAACACATAGGTAGAAAAAACATATAGAAGTTCAGAGAAGAAGAAAAACGTCAGCAACTAGAAAATGAAGCAAAAAGAAAAATCAACATAGTCTAGAGAAAAGTGTAACAGACCTGATGTTATCTGTTCCAACTATCTTCAACATGGAATAGTTAAGAGGGAACTTATTAAAGAGCCATAAAAGGGCAACTCTTGCCGTGTATCAGGAGCTAATAAAAAAAACCAGTGGAAAGGGAGTGGTGATCGAGCATATCACATCAATTGACAGTAAAATTTGAGAACTATTGGTGAAAAAGGCTAGTGTAAGGAGATGTTCGGTGGCACGAAAGCTATATAGCCATTAAAATTGAGTGGGTTAAAACCTTTAAGAAAGGTTTCACGATTTGAGCTATCGGGTCAAAGTGATTGTCGATCTATTAATTCTAGGCTATCAATAAAATGAGTCTCTATCACTTTCACTCTCTTTGTTTATAGTTCTTCAAATTTAATTTGTTTCAAAGTTTTAATGTTAACATTTTTTGTTTTTATTAATTAGTTCAACTTTCCGATCAAACCCCCCATCTTTGCGTATGTGTGGTATGATATGTGGTCTACTATGCTTTCCTATTCAATGAGGCCACAAGTTAAAGGATATCAACGTCTAGATTATGCCAAAATTAATCATAGAACATCCTAATTAAAATAGGTATTTGAATATGGAATTTTAGAGGTGGTGTAGCAGAGTTGATTGATGAGAAAACTTTTAGTCCTTACATACTTTATTTATGCTATGTTTAAATGTTTACATGTGATTTTCCAGCATCTCATTATATATTTGTTGATTCTGTAAGTCTTATAGGTTAAAAGTTGAAGGTCTAAAATATCTTTAAAAAGAAGAAATACCAAAACTACACAATAGGTCTATTGTGCAGATGGTTGTGCACCACATATATTTTGTGTAAATTGCTTGATTATAATTAATCTATACCTAAGAACTAGTCGACTATACTTGGTTTGTGTTTGGATATGTTTAGGGAGTTAATTTAATGCTATAATGCAATTAGGAAACCTCCTGAAGTTAGTTTCCTCAAGCCATAATTTTAGAAATATGCAACTTGAATCTAAAAGTGTTATTCTTAGACTATTTATTCAATCTATTTGAAAGTGACTATTTGCTGCTATTTTCTCATTTTCTCTACATGATTTTTACATACTTTTAGGTCTAGTATGCCTCGAAGTTCAATTGAAAGATGATGAGACTAAATTGAACTTGAAAAAAGCACTCATGAATGTTCAAAAAAGTTAAATTTATGTTGTTTGCATTCTATTTTTAAGTTGTGCATTTAGTTCTAATTTTTGGATGATCCAACATGATTTTAGCTTGTTTTAAGTGCCATAGATAGATAAATGACAATTCACATGTTGGGTTAGTAAAGGGATTTACATATAATACAATCTTTAAAGTTTAATGAGATGAAACTAGTGACTTGCATGTTATTTTATTGTGCAAATTCTAGATCTGATTTATTGGGTTGTATTATCATAATTTTATGATTTAGTGGGC
This sequence comes from Erythroxylum foetidum, assembly GCA_026546835.1. Lineage (NCBI taxonomy): Eukaryota > Viridiplantae > Streptophyta > Magnoliopsida > Malpighiales > Erythroxylaceae > Erythroxylum > Erythroxylum foetidum. Next base: position 21,013,731 of record JANZLF010000004.1, on the reverse strand, counting down.
TGAAATTTGGTAAACAATATGGGTACAAGTTGTGCATGTGTTTGAGTTAAATTAGACATCGAATTATAGGTGTTTTCACCCTTTTGTGGCCTAAATTTTTCTAAATGAAGTTTAGTTTATTCAGATTTATAATTACATACGTTTACTTATTAATGCTCTTATTCAGTAAAAACATTCATTTGCATTTAGAATGAAATTTTAATAAATAACACTCTCCTTATGGGATTCTCTTATTTAACCTTATTCTAACTTGTTAATTATTTAATGGTAGAAATAAGGTATTAATTTGTATACGTTTGACAATGCATATCAGTTTCTCCTGCTAAAGTTGTATTGAATGGGTTATTTAAGTATGTTATATATAAGACAAATGTTATTTTGGAAGGTTCACTCCTTGTAGTTTCAATGTATTGTTATCATCTATTTTTATAAGTGATTCCTCATGATTTATGTGGTTTGTGGTGTGAGAGCTTGAATTTAAGCTGTGAAATGTAGTCTTTACATTCATCATAACTGATGGTACCCAATGTTGAATGAATGTTAGTTTTTATGCTTGATGTTGCATTGAGTGTTACTTTTTCTTCACTAGCTTTGATGACTTTTGCACAACACGATCCAAATACATCTCACCCTACCCTTGCCCACATGAAAACCTTGAAAATTCCATTGATTTATGATTACGTATGTGACTCTTAGTTATGGAGAAATGAAATGATATGCAAAGTTATAAAATGTCATGATCATAAATGGTATTTGAGTGTACATATGGATCCATTTTATTTAAATATATTTTGTCAAGTCTACCTCCAGATTACTCAATTTCTAAAGGTGATGATTCTTGATTGATCATGAGTAGAAGAATTAAATGTTGAGTTATTACTATAGTTTTTAAAAGTTTTTCCTCTTTTCTTATGATTATCTATTCTTGGGAAATATGGAAAATGAATAAATTTTTTAGGTTATGACTTTGATTTTGAGTTTTTTCCTGAGGATAGTCAAAAGCTAAGTAAAGGGGAAATTGATATGCGCTTAACTGATTATACATTTATTCCATAACACTTAGTGATTAATGTTATGAAATGCTTAAGACATTCAATTTAGTTTTAAGTACAATTCAGAAGAAAAAGAGCTAAAGTGAGTCGAAAACACAATACTTTAGCCGTCTTCTTGAGATTCACACTCCTTTTCTTTCACAGACCAAGAAGGAGAAGGATTAAAGCAAGAGGAGAGAACAAAATGCATAAGATGAAGAGCATATGTTGCAAACATCAAGTATGAAGGGTTATTAGAGACTCATGGCCATCACAAATGTTTCATAGGCGTAAGACTCATCTCACAACCATGACATGGGCATGACACTCCTTGCCACGCCTATGAAAAGGGGGCTCAAGACATTCACAGGTGTGAGAAACATAGTCACGCCCGTGACCTTTGGCATTGAACCCTAGTTTTTAATATAAACAGAACATGTAACGATAAAAACGTTTATGAAATGTTGAGGAATCGTTTAAGGTTTTGGGAGAAGAATAAGGAGTAGGGCTAGACACCGTCAAATACCCATAGAGAAGATAGAGGGCTAAGCTTCCTGATACTAGTTCGGAGGTGATATCGATGTCGAAGAATCCGGTTAAGCATTTCTTTCATTTGTTTTCTAGTTTTTTCTCTCTTAAGGATTGATTATGTTATCCTATGCTTATATATTTGGGTTTTCATGTATGAATGGTCTTTATTCTTGTTATTATTCGATTGTTTATGTATGAACCTATTACTAGAATTTTAAGCACAACCTGTAATTGTTGTGTTTGGATATTGCTAGAATATTCAATATAATCTGTAATTGTTATGTTGGGATTTATTTGTAGCAATTAATGGTTTGAAATCATTAGGGATAACATAACTTAGGTTAAATGACCCGAGCTTGTGTGGATGTTGCCATAATTAATCTATTTTCCTTACTCGTAATGTGGTCGTCCAATTAAATTTAGAGAGCTTGTTCTAAGTTGTTCGATAGCTAGGTTTAATTAATAAGCTCTTCTTAATTAAACCGAGGTTAACAAAGCTTATTGTTAACCTACTATTAATAGTTGCTAGGAGAAGTATGAGAATAACAATTCAATAAGGTATGTTTAATCATGTGTAGGTCGAGATTGAACCGATGACCGAGTTCTTAATGTATTAATCACTTTTCATAGAGCTTATTGTTAATCTACTATTAATAGTTGCTAGGAGAGGTATGAGAATAACAATTCAATGAGGTATGTTTAATCGAGTGTAAGTCGAGATTGAACCGATAACCGAATTCCTAATGTATTTATCATTTTTCATCATTTTTAATGTTTTCTTTAATTTGTTTTCATTAGTTTAGTTTAGTTTTATTTTTTATTTGAAAACCAATAAAAACCCCCCATAACCTAAATACTGATTGATTTCTTTTCAAAAGCTTTACACACACTCTTTGTGGGATTGACCTAGACTCATCACTGCTATAGTTATAGGTATATTTATTTTAAGTAGTGTTATGACGTGCTACGTTAAAATGTACTGTTTAATGCCAAATATCCTTGCTCTAAATGCTTTCCAAATCGTATCTTCAAAACCTACAACCTCAAGTAAGAAATCATTAAACCTGAATGGTTTTCTAGGATTGATGGCTTTTGTTTAAGTCAAAAATAGAATATGGTCTAATAAGTTATTGCAAGGATAGCCAAAAAAATTGTTGGGGAATTTTATCATCCATTGAGTGTTTGCCATGCTTTAGTTTAGCTTTTCACAGATGGTTTCTTGACCTTCCAGTCTATTATTCTAAGTAAAGAAGCAACCTCCAACTATGATATCTATTAGTTGTGCCACATCAACACAATTTTTGAGATCTAAGTAAGGTGATCCCATGACCTTTAGCCTCATCAAATTTAAGAATGGAATTGAATTCCCCATTAACAATTTCAGGGCTGCTAATGGAGTTTGAGATACCCTTGATTTGGTTCCAAAGAAATGCTCTTTAATAGAAACTGTTATGTGCATAAACAAAAGAGATGTTGTTGGCCCCTGAAATTTTTTTTATAAATAAGCATGATTAAATTAATTTTCTGGTCTCACTAGATTAAAATATGTTGTAATTAATGAGCTTGCTAATGTAGGTAAGATAATATGACATAGATTAAGGGAATTGAAGTATTGAAGTAGTAAGAGTGTGTAAAGGCAAATTTGGCAAGTCTCATAAGTTTAGAAACCATAAGGCTTTTAAATGAAGGGCAAAATGGACATTGTGAAATCATTAAGGGTATAAAAGGAGAAGATGAAGGGTGGGCTTGAGTTGGAAAAAGCCAAAAATGTGATTGAAGAAAAGAGAGAACAAAGAAGCACGAAAAAAGAGAAAACAAAAGAGAAAGAAGAGAGTTATACTAGATTTTGATTATTCTTAGTCTTAAAGAGTGATTTTGAAGTTAAGTAAGAAGGGAAAAAGGAAGAGGAAGATTAGATCCTTCTTTTGATCCAAAAAACTCATTAAGTGGTGAAGATTTAAGATAAGTTGATGTTAAATCTTATGGAGTCTTGGAAAGGTTTTGGTATAAAGAGCTTAGAAAATGCTTGGGTTTAAGTATTCTAGGACCAATTTTATGCATATGTTTCTTTGGGTTCTCATTTGGAATTCCTATTGATTTGGGATTTGTATCAATGTTGAACGAGAGACAAGAGGAGCAAGAGGAGAGGCACATTTGAGTAAGTTATAAGTAAGAAATTCAAGGTGGGTTTCACTTTTATAATTAAGTAATAAGCCATTAAAGTTTCTTTTAAGAAATGACAATAAATGATTTTCAACTACTTTATTCATATGCAATTACTGTTTTTGTAAATGTTGTAAGAATATGCTACATGGTTGTATATGAATTGTGTTAATTCTTGATGAATTGAATGATGGAAATGATTTTTGAAAGAATAGCAAGTTTACTAAATCAAGTTTTGAAAATTCATATGAAATATTTCGTGCGCATGAAATACAAGTTTTCAAAAAGTGCCATTTTGGGCAACAAGTTTAGAAGTTATGAGATATGTGTTATGTGAGTTTTGGGTAGTCCCTCAAGAATGTCACGTGCACGTTGACCAAGTTATAAGCTTCTCTCACTTGCCCGCTAGTGGTACGGAGCTCCTTCATGGACTCCCTGAAGTTTACGACTACATAGGACCATTATGTGGAAATGTGTAGTGTGTCATGTTTATGGATCTACCCAAACCGTTTTGATATACTATGTGTTCATGATAAGTGGATAACAGTGATGCATGCTTAAATTTTAATTTCTGCATTGGAAATGATTTTATAAATGGTTTTGCTTGTTACCAATTATAAAATTGTTACCCACGGGCTTTAAGCTCACCCATATTCTCCTCCCCCATATCCAGGTGATAAGCAAGATATCGAGTAGTCAAGGGTCAAGGCATCACTCCAGTTTTTGTTTATTTTGTATTTGAAGCCAATCTTATAAAGCAAGGCTTTAGTTGCATCTTGAGCAAATCATGGTTCATGTATCTTTTGTATTTTGGGATTATAAGATATTAATGTATTTTCGACTTGAAATGCCCACTAAAGCTTTGTAAAACTCTTATCTTTTGATGCAAATGGAATATAATTGCATTTTTGCTCATGACTCTCTCTCTCTCAAGTTTATTCATTGCATTTTTTAAGTTTTCATAAGGGAAAAGTTTGTGCTCGGATGTTAGGGGAAGATATGGATTAATCTAGGCTGATTTAGGCAAATAAGCCTCTAAAAAGTTGTAGGTCTTTCTTTTAACTTTCCAACGGTATGTAGTATAGAATTTTTAGACATGTAGGTCGAAAGTTATGGTCCTCAGAAGGGGAGATGCTTAGGAGTATAAAGTGGTATTGTCTGAAAAGACGTATCGTCTGTGATGACGTCATATCGTCTATAAAATTGTATCTTCTGTGATGACATTATATCCTCGATGATGACGTCATATCGTCTACAAAATTGTATCATATGTGATGACGTCATTCATCTTAAGAGTTGCATCGTCTTAAATTGACTTTGCTTCGTCTTAAGTTGACTCCGCTTAGTCTTAACATAGCGTTTGGTTACTGTCCTCATGGGTAAGGACAGATGACAAGGACACAAAAGTTCTGTGCCTCGTAGTGCTTACTCGCTGTCCTCACCCATTTTTGTTCTGTCTTTAAAGCACAAGGACATAAATTTTTTATTCCTTCCAAGACTGTGGTACAAGATTTCTTGTCCCAAGGACAAAAACAAAACACATAAGGAAATGTCAGAAATATCGTTCCTCCATATAAGCAATTTTTTATTCTTAATTATATTATTAAACTCATCATTAAGGAAATGTCAGAAATATTATGATTATTATTAAAGAAATGTCAGAATTATTATTATTATTATTATTATTATTATTATTATTATTATTATTATTATACAAAATTAATTCTTATTATTATTTTTATTATCATTATTATTCATAATTAATTTTCTTATTATTATTGTGATTATTAAATTCCTTATTATTATTAATTTC
>JANZLF010000004.1:20980445-20997546 GCA_026546835.1 Erythroxylum foetidum | reverse complement strand
GCTTGAGTTGGAAGAAGCCAAAAATGTGATTGAAGAAAAGAGAGAAGAGAGAAGCACAAAAAAAGAGAAAAAGAAGATAAAGAAGAGAGTTATGCTAGGTTTTGATTTTTCTTAGTCTTAAAGAGTGATTTTGAAGTTGAGCAAGAAGACAAAAAGAAAGAGGAAGATTAGAGCCTTCTTTTGATCCAAAAAACTCATTAAGTGGTGAAGATTTAAGGTAAGTTGATGTTAAATCTTACGGAATCTTGAAAAGGTTTTGGTATAAAGAGCTTAGAACATGCTTGGGTTTAAGTATTCTAGGATCAATTTTATGCATATGTTTCTTTGAGTTCTCATTTGGGATTCTTATTGATTTGGGATTTGTATCAATGTTGAAGAAAATCAAGGGAGACAAGAGGAGCAAGAGGAGAGGCACATTTGAGCAAGTTATAAGTGAGAAATTCAAGGTGGGTTTCACTTTTATAATTAAGTAACAAGCCATTAAAGTTTCTTTCAAGAAATGACAATAAATGATTTTCAACTACTTTATTCATGTTCAGTTATTGTTTTTATAAAGGTTGTAAGAATGTGCTACATGGTTGTATATGAATTGTGCTAATTGTTGATTAATTAAATGATGGAAATGATTTTTGAAAGATTAGCAAGTTTACTAAATCAAGTTTTGAAAATGCATATGAAATATTTTGTGCTCATGAAATACAAATTTTCAAAAAGTGTCATTTTGAGCAACAAGTTTATAAGTTATGAGATATGTGTTATGTGAGTTTGGGGTAGTCCCTCAAGAATGTCACGTGCACGTTGACCAAGTTATAGACTTCTCCCGCTTGCCCGCTAGTGCCACGGAACTCCTTCATGGACTCCCTCAAGCTTACGGCTACACGGGACCATTATGTGAAAATGTGTAGTGCGTCATGTTTATAGATCTACCCAAACCGTTTTGATAGTATATATGTTCATGATAAATGGATAACAGTGATGCATACACATTTTACATAAACGTGAATTTCTGTATTGGAAATGACTTTATAAATAGTTTTGCTTGTTACCAATTATAAAATTGTTACCCATGGGCTTTAAGCTCATCAACCCCACCCCCCCAAATTCTCCTCCCCCATATCCAGGTGATAAGCAAGATATCGAGTAGTTAAGGGTCAAGGCATCACTCCGATTTTTGTTTATTTTGTATTTAAAGCCAATCTTGTAAAGCAAGGCTTTAGTTGCATTTTGAGCAAATCATGATTCATGTATCTTTTGTATTTTGGGATTGTAAGATATTAATGTATTTTCGGCTTGAAATGCCTACTAAAGCTTTATAAAACTCTTATATTTTGATGTAAATGGAATATAATTGCATTTTTTGCTCATGACTCTCTCTCTCTCAAGTTTATTCATTGCATTTTTTAAGTTTTCATAAGGGAAAAGTTCATATTCGGACGTCAGGGAAAGACCTGGATTAATCTAGGCTGATTTAGGCAAATGTGCCTTCTAGAAAGATGTGGTCTTTGTTTTAGCTTTCCAACGGTATATAGTATAGAATTTTTGGACATCTGGGTCGAAAATTATGGTCCTTAGAAGGGGAGATGCTTAGGAGTATAATGTGGTATCGTCTGTAAACACGTATTGTCTGTGATGACGTCATATCGTCTGTGATGATGTCATATCGTCTATAAAATTGTATCGTCTATGATGATGTCATTCGTCTTAAAAGTTGCATCATATTAAGTTGACTTTGCTTCGTCTTAAGTTGACTCCACTTTATCTTAAGAGTTGCATCGTCTTAAGTTGACTTTGTTTCGTCTTAAGTTGACTCCTCTTTATCTTAAGAGTTGCATTGTTTTAAGTTGACTTTGCTTCGTCGTAAGTTAACTCCGCTTCGTCTTAAGAGTTGCATCATCTTAAGTTGACTTTGCTTTATCTTAAGTTGACTCCGCTTCGTCTTAAGAGTTGCATCGTCTTAAGTTAACTTTGCTTCGTCTTAAGTTGACTCCGCATCGTCTTAAGAGTTACATCGTCTTAAGTTGACTTTGCTTCGTCTTAAAAGTTGCATCGTCTTAAGTTGACTCCGCTTTATCTTAAGAGTTGCATCATCTTAAGTTGACTCTACTTCGTCTTAAGAATTGGATCGTCTTAAGTTGACTTTGTTTCGTCTAAAGTTGACTCTGCTTCGTCTTAAGAGTTACATCGTCTTAAGTTGACTTTGTTTCGTCTTAAGAGTTGCATCGTCTTAAGAGTTGCATCGTCTTAAGTTGACTTTGCTTCATCTTAAGTTGACTCTGATTCGACTGCTTTTTGCTTATGTGACCTAAACTTCTTCTTTTGTATACTATTCGTCTGATCATATCGTCTGCTCCATTGTTGACCCTTCAGGCGATAGAATCTGTCTTCAAGGTCTTTATGAAAGTTGTAAATCTCGAAGTCTTCTTTCAAAACGTCCTAAGATGATCTTACTCTGATATCCCAAATGATAGTTATGCTAATTGCTCCAAGACAGGTGCAATATGATTGAGGTCTAAACCCTGTTTGATTCTTTTAGCCATAACTTTGTTATGGGATCTCCAAATAAGATGACTCTTGTCTTTAAATAAACCAAAGACATAGATCTACTAATGTTCCAAATAAGTCAGATTGAAATTTTCAGTTTGAGGTTTCCCAAAAATCTGTCCTTAAATAGGAAAAGGGAGTTGTTTTGATGTTTGTCTTGGTGTGGGCTCGCTACTCTTGTGAAACACGCATTCAGATGTCATTTAGGATATCGGACACGTGACCTACAAGGGCAAGATGCCCAACAAATGTGGACAAGTTATGTAAATCACCTATTTGATATTTATCGATGGATCATTTGGCTAGTAACAAGTCTAGGACAAATAGATACAATCTTTGGAGTTATAAAGAACAATTAGGACAAATCAAAATTTATGAAACTAGAATAAATTCGACTAAAAATAGAAATTTAAATAAATAATTTTTATGAACTTAAAAATAAAAACTAAAGTGAAAATTAACCGACCTTGTTTGCCACATGAAAGTAAGCATTTTACCCCTTATTTGTACAAAAGTTTCTATATTGTCAAGGGTTACAAATAAGAAGGCAAATTAAAAAGGATCCGAGCCTTCCTAAGTGGCCATTGTATTTGAACCCCTTAAAAAAAAAAAAAAAAGAGAGATAGAAACAAGCAAAATCCCAAGTCGTAGGTAATAAAAACTTGAGGAGAAGCAGGCTGAGGCTGAGGCTGTGGCTGTGGCTATCCTTATACCCTCGTTTTCTCAATGTCTGGATTCTTCTTATTGACACGTTTCTCTTACGCCATGCTTTCCCCTCTCTCCGCTTATAAAAACCCTTTGCCATTCTCTTTTATATTCTTATGCCCTTTTTGGGGTTTCTTTTAAGACTGGCCAAGAAACCATCCCAGAAAACTAGAGAGAGAGAGAGAGAGAGAGAGGAGATAAAAGCAGACCCCCTTCTCGCTGGAAACACAAAACATCCAAATAGACCCATATTTTTTAAAACAAGGCATTTTTGAGATTCGATGATAGAAGATCTGAAAACACAAAGGAACCAAAAAATAAGATTACAAAGACTAGCAGACAGGTAGGTGGGGGAGGATTATGAGAGAGGAAACACTTTGAAAAGCTTCTTCCATTTCCTTCTTCACCTATGTTTCTTCCATTTTCTTCTTCATAGATTTCCCTTTTTGGGATCTTATCCATCTACTTATACATTGCCCTTGCACCTAAACAAAAAGAAAATAAAAATTTCTTTGTTGAAGCTCGTTACTTTTATTCATAAATCTTTCCTTTCTTTTTTCTTCTTTAAAATACAACTTTATTTACAGATGTATTTGTTTACTGATGGCTTGGAAAGCTGGAATTAGGGGTTTTTGTTGAGTAGCTTCTGTGCCTGACCTAAGTGTTTTTTCGTTGGTCTATTCTAGGGTTTGATCTGATCATCACTGAAATCAACCCTAATTGTGGTTTTTGAGGGATTAGGGTTCTGAAGATATTCTTTATAGGAAACTGGTGATTGGATGGTAAATTTTGTTTTCTATTACTATTACACCTAACAGAAGTAGTGCTTTCTGGGATCAACAGCTGTGGTTCTAAGTTGGCACATTGACCTTCGAGAGGGGATTTCTCCTGATTTTCTTAGGAACAAAACCAGTGGCTCTTTCGGAACTTGGGAGTAAGTACAAGTTTTTGGGTCTGTGCACTTATTGCTTGACTCGTTGATTCCTATGTTGAAGTGAAGTTCCTGATATTGGTTTAACTTGTGAGCAGTTTATGATCTCACTAGTGTCCTAGTGGCAAACAAGCAGGATCAAATTGCTCTGGAGCTTCAGCTTTTCTGAAATATATTTCCCATGGACTTTTCTCGTTTGCATTACTACTTATCTGGACATTGAAGGAGCTTGTTCATTTTCTGGTACAGCAAGATCGGGCATTTTAAAGCCTCCACGTGGTTCTATTTTTGATTCTGAGTTGTGACTTGAGTTTTTGCACGCCCTAAAAACTCCATCTTTGAATACGTGCATTGTGGATTGAAAGGTGATATTGGAAAAGCATGGAGTGATTTCCAAGCTGGAAATGATTGCAGGGACATGGTGCATGGACAGGAGAATGGTCGCTGTTCTGTTCCTTTATTGGAACATCAGTGCAGGAAACTAAGCGAAGCTTTTTGCTTGGTGGACCAATCCCACTTTGCTGTTTCTAAGCTAACGTGCAATGTCTCGTTGCTTTCCATTTCCTCCTCCAGGATATGAAAAGAAGGTTACAATTGATGATATTGACTTGCTAGCAAAGGTTGAAATATCATCCTCTAGTAATATGCTATTGCTAGCGTGATTTGCTTTCAACTCTGCATTATATTCTTCTGGCCGTTCTGAAATTCCTCATTATTTGAATCCATGTCAGTATCTCACCATTTTAAGTTAAATTTTTAGGTCTTTACCTAATTACACCCCGAAACTACTGAAACTCCACTAGGTAATGTAAGAAGGAAGACATGGATGAAATCAAAAGAGGAAAGGAAAATGTGCCTCAAGTCAGCTTCTAGAATTATTTCATATAATTTGGAATCTTTACTGATTGATTTTAGCAGATTATAGAAGTGTCACATTTCGTAAATTACAAGTTACAAGCATACTTCTTACTACTTAAAGAAAATTTAGGCACCAACCTGAATGTATGAAGGTCTCATGTGAACAATACCAGAACACGTGTCTGATACAGATTTTGCATAGAACTCTCTCCCATTGCCTTGTCTATGGAGAAAGCCATGAGCATCTAATTATTAAATGCTTTTTCTTATTTTTATGCCCTTTGTTTCCTTGTTTGGAGTTTGAACATGCTATGTATACTTAATTTTTCACTTTAAATTTCAAAAGATTTGAATATGAAATTAACTTGAACGCAGCAATGGAGATTTTTGAACTCACCATGTGAAAAGGCGGTGGGGTTGTGTTCATCTAAAGTACTTCTCACTTTTTCCAGTGATTCATGCTGCTCTTTCCATAAAAAATTACTGTTGTACTTTTATGTTTGCTACTATTTTGTTACCATGTGAATTTAGAGTAGCTGGAAATCGTTTGAGATTAATTGCTAGTAAACTGAAATGTCTAAATGTAAGATGTTAGAATTGATGGCCTGGCCACTTTTTCTGTAGTATCGCAATGATAGTCATCGTGGAGGTTTCTAGGTTTTAATGTCAAGAACTCCACTAAAGACAGACTGAAAATTTTACTAACATGTATAGTGCATAGCGATTTGGATGCCTCAATTTGATGCTAACTTTCATGTGGAGGCTATGTGAATTTAACTTAAGCTATTCAGATTAATGACATCATTATACAACTGTTAAGAATTAATTATGCTGTTGATAATGGAAATGAAGAGCTTTCTCCGTTATATGATGTATCTGTAATTGTCGTAAATAATCCTTATTATAGAAGGGCACACATGCTATGAATAAGCTGCACTGCTGTTTAGATGAAGTTATTCTATTTAGTTTCCTGCCCCAGTGGCATTAATGGTGTGGTTATTTTTCATTACTTCTGAGTAGATGCTTGCTCTTTTGAGAGCCTTGCTTTGTAAGCTAAAAGTATCTGTAGTTGATTAATTGTGAGGAAGTAATGGGCTTTACTGTAAATAGCTATTTTATAATGATAGTAGAAGTGATTTCCAGGGCTGTCGGTAACAAGCACAAGCTATTTTAGAATGTTAGTCGAAATGAGTTCTAGGGAGATGTATAAAGACATTCTTTCATCGATAAGTTACAATCCCAAAAACAAAAAAAGCTTCAAATTTGATTATGTTGTGGACAAGAAGATTATATTTCAGGCTTAACCATCTTTTTGCCTGTGTATGTAATGAGTAAAAGAAGTGTATAGCTTCATGTTGCAACTACATGTGAGATTGAATTTTTTTATTCATTTTTATTTGTTGGACACATTCGCTTTATCTTGCAATTGAAGTGGATTAAAAATGCCTATGTATTTAATTGAAGCTTCTGAGATGGAGAGCATTTGATATTTGCACCTTTTATTGCTTATACTGTATAGCTGGAAATAGCGCCGCATAGATGAGAAATAGCTCTGTTGGATGCAACAACTGATATGCATAATGTGCTCTCTGTGCATTTTGTTACTTCAAATCTTTACATTGAGGAACTTATTTTTGTTTGTGTATATAATTAGGCTCATTCTGATCCAGGTCATATTCTGGATATTAGTGAACTTGCCAAAAATGATCTTATTCTCATGCCCTGTGTATTTTTATGTATCCAGTATTCGGTTATGTTTTCTTGACATGTAAATGAAGGTTTAACTTGCTTTTTGGTTGTCCTTAGCCCAACACATTCCTGACATATTCCCTTGCACCTGTCTAATCATGTGAAATGTTGAGGTAATCTCATAATAGGTTGGCGGCTTATATTCCCCTTTTGCGCCTCAAAAGTAAATATAAATTACTGAAAGAAAAATGTTCTTGGTGTTCAGATAATGGCAGCTTAATGGAATGGATTATCTTGAACGCAGATTGGGTTTCTAGCTTGTCTTCTTTCTCACTGTTATGAGACAGATGTCTATGATTGCTTTAGGTTTAATGTATCAACAACTTGATTATGGACAAGGGGATTGGAAGGTTATGTGGTCTCACAAATATCCCTTAGGTTTCAAGATGTAGATGATTACTATGAGCCTCAACTCTTTGTAATCTAGACCTTTTGGTTTATCCTTGACCTTTTGTACTCTACAATGTATATATATTAAATCAATGCGATCCTTAATTTTTGAAAAAAAAAACTTGATTTTGGACAATTGTTGCAATTCATGGGGGAACTTTGAAGTATTTGTTTTAATTCTGTTTTCTCCCATAGCACTGCATAGATATGGCATAAATTTTTGCCAATTATTTTCTTTGAAATCCTAGCTTTTATACAAATGTTTATACCTTGATAATTCTGATTTAGGAGACAAGCTAACATTATGTCTTGTGTGTAAGAACCTTGGTTTGGCTGTATCACCTTAGATACTGAAGGCAAAGATACTAATTCAGCAGCTTGAGTTTGTCCTTGAGGTTGTATATATTCCTTCAGGACTCAAGAAATGTCAAGACTTTCACCTTAGCTTAGACAATTCTCATAAAGCCCAAGTCTTTGCTTTTTCTTTTTATTTTTTGTTGAAGTGGACTGTTCTTACTTTACTGTGTGTATATATTTTGTTGTGCTTGGGTCATTGTCTTCCTTATATGCCAACTTTCTTTTACACTGTCTGATCATGTACTACAGATTCTATTTTCTGATTGATGCGAAACTTCTGTACATATTCATAGTACCATTCTCGCATCTAGTTCCTAATTTTTGTTTTGGTTGTTTCTAATTAGAGCATTATTTATAGGAGACGCGCAAGGAGAAGAAGCACAAAGGGGACAAGAAAGATAAGGAAAAAAAAGAGGGCAAAGAGAAAAAGAACAAAGATAGAATCAAAGAAAAACATAGCGAAAAAAAGGACAGAAAAAAGAAGCATAAGGAAAAGGAGAAAGACAGGGAGAAGGAGAAGGCTAAGGAGAAAAGGCAGGTTTATGATGAGCAAAGACTTGAAGGACAATCAGAGTTTCATAATGGGGAGAATTTCAGCTCTAACAGTTTGCCAGATAAAGATATCAATGACTCGAAATATGTGCACGAGCTGGTCAAAAGAATTAGGGAGGAAGACAGGGTATCAGGAAGCCAAATGCTTCATAAGATCACTGAAGCAGAGCAAAGGAGAGTTGAGGTGCAAGGGTGGGCACTAGATAACCTTTACCTCAACCATCTTGAGGAGCAACAAAAGCGCAAGGATAAGAATGAAGATCGTAGCAAGGTCAGTGGACAAAGAAACCACAATGATGCAGGAGGTGTGGAAAATACATTTGGTCAGAGTTTTCCTGGTATGGGTCAAGAAAGAGTTGAAGGAATTACTAAGTTGGTGGAGAAGGACACTGAGAAGGAAATTGAAAGGAACGAGAAGAGCAAGCACAAAGAAAATGATAATAAAGGTGACAAGCACAAATACAGAGATCCCGAGAAGGATCGAAAAGCAAAAAATAAAAAACGAGATAAAGAAAAGAAAAAGGAGGTGAAAGTGAGGGAGGTGAGTGAACCAACAAATGATCAGGCTAAATTCAAAGCAAGTAGCCCCCTACTGAAAGGAAGTAGCAAGGACTCACTGGATTTTCGGATTTCTAGATCTTCTGATCCTGCCAGGTTGGGCGGCACAAATTCTGCTGTTGAGGAAAATCTTGGGAAAAGAAAGGAGGTTGAGATCAATGGATATCTACCTGGTGAGTCCTTTCATGTTTTGTGCAGTGCAGCACCTTTATTTCTTTATGTTGAATGGAACTTAATTGAAGATGTGGGGTACTAGTTGTGGGAATAGATGTACGCTATAGTTAGATGGTCGACTATCTATTCTTCAGTTCATGAGTCATTTCACTCTTGGACGGGTTTTAAACTAAAACTTAATATAGACATATTATCATCCTTTATATAAGCCCTCTGTTTTTTTGGGTTCCGGTCACTGGTGAAGCATCAACAATTATTTTATGTTGTGCTTACTAATCTGCCTTGGCCTTTAAATTTTTGACAGGCAATGGAGAACGTCCTAATAAATTAGCAAGGTCTGTCTCTTCCTCTAACTTGGTGATTGAAAATGGAAATAAGTTGGAACAATGCCAAACTTCTATTCCACCTACATCTGAGAAACAGGGGCTAGTTGATAATCATAGATCCAATGTTATGGACCGCAAAATTAATGGTTTCTTAACACCTCTGCAAACCAATGATTGCAAACTAAGGCAATCTTCTGCTAACGCACCAGCTAACGAGAATGGTGAAGTCTATCAAAAACCACCACATCCTGATTTGAAGTATCTGAACCAGATACTTTCTGTACCTAAAATGGATGAATGGCCTGATTACTGTGACCAGGAATGGCTTCTTAGCAGTGATCACAAGTCAAAGAAGCTTGAGACTGGTGCTTCTGTGACTAATGGAGCAATCCAAGTCTGGGCAGAAGCTCGACAGAAGTGTGCAGACATTGTTGCACTTCCATACGTGATTCCATACTGACATTGCCCAAGTGGGTGGATTTTTTCTTTTCTGCGAGATTTGGCTATTACCTCCAGGACTTGGAGATGTGCTGGTAGGATGTCTTGTTCCTCCTGCTGCTCTGGGGTTGCTGCCAGTGTAACAGGCCATTCAAGGTCTCTTTGCTTGGATATGTTGTCCGAATCATTTTTTGGAAGGTTAAGAGTAGTTCTGATTTATGTTAATGGCATCTGATTCCTTGTCCTTGAAGCGAGTTATTACAGCAACAGATACATGCATAATGCTTATCATCGTTGATGCATATTGTCTGAGGAGGTAACAAGAAGGTCCTTACGGGTTTTATCATTTGGTAGTACAACAGAGAGGGGCTGATGTTATATTGATGATATGGAGATGGTTAGTTTCATATTTGTTAATTTAGAGGATGATTTTTTAGGCTAATGAGGATTATAGGATTTTCCGTGCTGCAGTTGCACAAGCAATTTTGATTTGTACAATGATGAATGGCATACTTAAATTTGTATATTAGCAGGCATAATTGAAGAGGCATTCCAATTTCTTCGAGCTGACCTTACTTTCCGTCTCCTTTTGGATTCCTTTGCTTTCTATCATGAATTTACCTGTAATTAAATAATTGATTTATTAATTCTCCTGTACAAAATGATGTATCCTTGTCATATTTCCTTCTGTAAAAAGTTATTTATAGTTGACTTAAATTTATTAAAAATATTCTATGTTCTTAAGTTACTTTTTCCTGCAAAAATCAAATGCTATTTTAAGAGCAAAAATATGTTAAAAGTTTGTTAAAAACATAGAGATTTAGAAATTTTCAATTTTTGATATGATAATATAATCTTAATTTATTATTAATAGTAATACCGTTAAGTGGTAAATTCTATTTAGACATTTAAATATTGTATAAATTCTCATTTGGGCCTGTTTGAGTGCTAGTTTCTTAATTTTTATATATCCATTAAGTTCAATTTAGTAGTTGTTAAACCTAAAATAGAAATGTCTTAGATTTGAAGATTGGCCCGTTTAGATCCTTACTGGGAGTGATACGAAGATATAGGATTGCAAAAAATATGCTTTACTATCTACAAGTTGATTTCACTAGGCATCATTTATCATAACTAAACCCAAATTCTTTCTAAATTGCCATGCACTTTGTTGTTTATTGCTCTAGGTTTTGAGGTTTCTATCAAACTTCAAGTATAAAGTTCTTATTTTTCTTGTTTGTTCTCTCACTACAATAAAAAAAGATGTTTACCGATAGAAAACGTTAACTTTTCGTTGGTAATTTGATTTTGCGACTGTTTTCATCGGCAAAAAAATTCGTTTCAAAATGCAGAGTTGGTAAATTTTCAGATGGAACTCGAAATCTCTGTTCTGTCTGAAAATTTACGGACGGAACGTGAAATCCATCGGTAAATTTTACATTCATTGGTAAATTTACAGAAGGAGAGAATACCGACAGTTTATGATAAACCGTCGGTAAATATACAGTAAAAATGTGAACATATGCCGACGGTTTGGCAATAACTATCGGTAAGTATCGCTCAAATTACGGACGGAAACTAAACTTCCGTTCATAAAATTCCTAAACATTTATCGACGGTTTATCGCAAATTGTCGGTAAATATGTGTTCACTTATCGATGGAGACTTAAATTCCATCGGTAACGATAATACACATTCTACCACAATTCCCTTCGTAAGTATTTTCTTTTTTAAGTTCTCGACATTAAATTTGATTTGGATAATTTCAACAGCTATAAATTATCTGTGCATAATTTTTTGAATTGTTTATATATTCAATTTATTTAAATAGATAATTAATTGATCATATAAAAGAAAAAATTTTCTTCATTAAATTGTATATAAATTTAAACCAAATGACTACAACAATCCTATTGTCCTAATGAGCGCGAATGATCTAAGTCTTTAGGCCTCCCCTTTAACTATTCCACGTCATTTTGGAGCTTAGTTATGTACTCCATTATCTGTTGCAACTGACTTGTCAAGGTCTGCATTGTGCTCTCAAGCTGATGGATACGTTCCACTGTCAACCGTGTACTCGCTATTGTACTGGACGTAGAGGAGTGCGAATAACATGTGTTCCTAAATAAGCCTAGCCCGAAGATCCTTCCACAATTGTCCCTACCACCCATTGCATCAAAATATGCCTGGCTCTCATCAATAGCTTGTTCTCCCTGAGACTGCCGCTCTATTGTTTCTTATATTTGGTCATATTAGGAAGCAATGCTTATATTATAATTAGCAAGTCATAATTATTAAGAATAAATATTAAAACATGAATTTCACATACATTTAACTCTCTACATTGACTGTTGACAAATGTCACACCGTCATATTTCTTAGTGTGACTATGCAAAAACAACTGACGGAGTGTAGGCCTTATTCCCATAGACTTTTCCTGCATAACAATAAAATGTTCTAAGTTAAACTAGAATTTATAAAAATTTCGATAGAGTCTCCTCTATTTTTATGATATTGCCCACTGTTGAGCAAAGAAAATAACTCACCACAGTCATATATGACACTAAACATTTATACCATGATCATTATCCATTATCACAACATTCACACATTAATTTAAATTGAAAAATATCAAAGTAAAAAATTAGAATATAAGTGTAATAGTTAAATACTTACAAGTCTCTCTGCATGCTCGTAGTGGGTAATTGATCTTCCCGTATGAACGGGAAGGCTTTCTCCTCCTAGACCTCCACGTCTGTTGGTCGAGTTACGCCTTGATATAAGCGTTGTCTCAAATGATGTCCAATACTTCTGTCAACAACTCCATATGCCCTCAGAAATATAAGACGGTCATACACCAACCTTGTGTATCGTCCCAATAAAGTTGTGATAATGTATACGAACTCACCTCTCCCATACACCATGTATGATCTCGTAGATACCAGAATTTTAATAATTTTTTTTCTAAAATTAAAAGGAAAAAATTCGATAACTTATAATCTAATTTTATCTATGTATACAAATAAATGAAAAAGGAAATTATTTGCATATTGTACCTCAAACTCTTGAAAGTAAATGTCATTGTGGCCTGAGAGATCTTCTTCCATACATAACCCCCAGGATCAATCCTCTCCTTAAATGTAGATGTCATATGTCTGGAACATGGTCCAGACGGAATCAACCTAATAGAAGAACAAATAATTTTATACCATTTGCAAAAATTTAAATCTACAACTTAATTATAAACATATATAATGTTTCATGCAATTTCACTTACATTTGATTGACTATTATGATATACTATATTCCATTAGGTCCCTCAGCTCTAGGCTGGCAGTCGTCTGCTTCATTTGTTATAGGGGTAGTGGATGATGTATGAGCAATGGATGATGAAGCATTAGGAGTAGCAGGTGGTGCTTCATTTGCAACTGTAGGCCCTGAAGGTAGAGGTGGTGATTTCGTTGCAGCTGGAGACTGTGATGGTCCACCCTCACAACAAGTACCGCCGAACATGCGTCTGAACTTGGGCCGCATTACATCATGTTGTCTCTTTGGTCCCATATTTCTACCTAAAATTCACTATTTATTGAATTTTGTAGAAATATAAAAATTTGAATTTGAATCCAATATTTTACACAATATATGTAATAAGATATTGCGAATTGTTGAATATCATATTGAAGTACAAACTTTGAATTCAATTATGAGAATAATTGTTACAGTCATAGAACAATAATGTAATTAGTTTGAAGCTGATTCTAGTGTATTGCAGAGATAAATCACAATGATATAATTATTTTCTTAGATTCCAAGTGACGTGAGAGTCGGTGAAGGTAAATGAGTCCCCGATGGCTGGATTCCCGAGAAGGGTCCTAGCATGTTCGAATGCACCAATGGAAATAGTTAAAGTTCTTCCCTTACGTGTAAGGTTTTGAACACCTTCTTGTAACAACGTTTCCGCTATTGCTAAACTTATAGATGAAATGGTACGAAACGGTTTACCTAAAACATAATTAGTATAAAACTTACATATCATCAAATTATATACTCGTTAAATGAACCTATCATGAAAACTCATACTTACGTGAATGTCTAGACGAGCTCTGTGGAATTGTTAATTTTTCCAAAGCAATCAATTTTTCTAATCCTTCATCGATCGTCGTGTCATTGCTCCTGCCCCCGTCGGCATACATGTCATCTTTGAGATGTAAGCAAGCTTAAAACAACATGTAGAAGATACCATCAAATGTGAATAAATATAATATCTTCATAATAGGAAATTAGAAGTACATAATAAGGAAAGTGACATTGTTCAGATGATACTATACACCTTGAAGCACAAGATCAGCCATAGAAGGCGAACGATCATTAGTTAAAGAAGTGGAGATTTTTGCTGCATTGTGTAATCCTTCGACAGGGATAATTTTGTCACATTCCTCTCAACGAAATGAATTACTATCCTTCAGAACCAGACGTCATGTTGACATTCCTTGATTAAAAATTTGAATTAAATATTTGACACAATATATTGAAAAGTTTGAAATAATCTTCTTTGTCGAATAAAATATTCAAATATAAACACAATTAATCGCTATCATAACTTAATTGTAAATTACAATCATCTTCATTTTTTGAAGAATAAGAATCAAAATCCATTTCCTCTTCAGATCTCTAACCGTCGTCCTCCTCTCCAAATGAAATGTCAACATATTCGTTAGATGAATCGTTCAAAGGTTCATTATCATCATATGTGACAGATGCATTTATAAAATAAGCATCTTCTTGAAACGTTTGACTTTGAATTCTCTTTTCTCCTTTTCCATGTGATTTAGAAATACCTATAGGTTTAACTTTGCAAACAGCCAACCAATCTGACTTATCTCATCGTAAGTTAGGAAAAGGGATATAACACACCTGTTTTGCTTGCATAGCCAACACAAAAGGTTCAAATTGTCTCAATCTTCTTCAATTGTTGATTTTAACAAGATTGTATTGACTATGTACTTTTGTTCTAACATTTGGAGTCGGGTCAAACCAATCACACTTACATATCACAGTTCGCTTGATTGGCAATGCAGGGTACTCAACTTTAAGTATTTCAATAATTTTATTATAGTAATCCATCAATTTTTCCTATATAAAAACTCTATTATTTATTGTTGTCATGCTATGACCATGATATTCTATATGATATTTATATCAATTAAGGAAATACATCAGATACGATTTAATAGTTCACAGAGATCCCTTAGTAAGATCACAAATGAACTTGTTCTCTATTGAACTTTTCATTACCTATATAAAAAGAAATTATTAAATCAATCAGTATAAATTTATTTCAACACTTAAATCCTATAATTCAATGATGAGAATATTTGTAAGCAATAACTTACATATCTCTCCAACCATCGTGTAAAGTGTCTTCCAACCTCATTATTTACTTCATCCTGTGTGCTGTCTGGCATGATCTCGCGTAACAATGCCTTGTATAATATAAATACATTATTATGTATTTTAGTTATGAACAAGATAAAATTTGAAAACCAATATAATAATGTTCAACTTACTGCACGAAAGGTGACAGTTCAATAAAATGTAATCATGGGCAACCTCAAGTTCTTACTCTATTAACATTCTCCTTATTGCACGTCCATATGGTCGCCTAGGATATGTGAAAATGTATAAGTTACCATCAGCATCACTCGTTCCTCCCCTATCATCATTACGAGGAACTTTTCTTTCTCTTGTGTGAACATGTGGTTTAAAATATTGTCCACAAAATGTACTAGTTTCCTCTACTAAATAAGCATTACATATCGAACCTTAAAATCTTTGTTTTTGACATTTTTCTTCAAGTTATGCAAATACCTATATTAGAAAATATGGTTATTACAATTTAATAGCTAAAACATGTTATTACTTCAATTACAATAATTTGAATTTGAATTACCTCTCAAACGAATACATCCATCGATATTGAACTGGACCAGCTAGTTTTGGCTCATGTGCTAAATGCATAGGTAAATGCACTATACAATCAAAGAAGCTTGAAGGAAGAATTCCTTCTAACTTGCACAAAATTACGGGAATCTCCCTTCTTAGTATTTCCATTTCAGTTAACTTAATTTCGGATGATGTTAAACTTTTAAAAAACAAACTTTTGTTATCACTTCCCAAACTTTATTTGGTAGAAACTCCCGAAATTTGATTGGAATTGCCCTTTGCATAAACACATGACAATCATGACTTTTCAACCTAAATAATTTGTACTTCCTTATGTCCACACATTTTGTCAAGCTTGACACATAACCATCAGGAAACTTTAAAGTTTTCAACCATTCACACAATATTGCCTTCTTTTCTTTGTCCAAAGTATAATATGCTTTTGGATATTTACCGGTGCGATGACCCTTATGTAACTCATTCCTTCTACAAAAAAGTTGCAAATATGCTTGTGATTTTGCATTGTTTTTTGTCCTTCCTTTAATGTTCAATATGGTATTGAACAAGTTGTCAAAAAAATTCTTTTCAATATGCATCACATCTAAAATATGACGTATCAAATTAGTTTTTCAATATGGTAAATCCCAAAAGATGCTTTGTTTTCTCTAAACAAAGTTTTTACTAATGCTTGTATTAACTTCATCAGTTTTAAATTCAGTAACTTTCGACAAGCCTAATTGATCGAGCTCTAGCAAAATCTCTTCACCAGCTTTGTAAGGGGGAGTAGGTGTTTTTACCGTCTTATTCTTAATGAACTTTTGTTTATTGCATCTAAATGGATGATCTGGAGGAAGAAATTTCCTGTGATTGTCAAACCAACAAACTTTGCCCCATTTGGAAGATAAAAGGAGTCATAATCGTTTCCACCATAAGGACAAGCCAGTTTTCCTGCTATGCTCCATCCAGACAACATGACATATGCCAAAAAATCACTCATGGTCCACTTCAATGCCGCTCTCAACACATAATTCTATTTCAGAGACACATCATATGTCTGAATACCATATCCCCAAAGATGCTACAATTCTGATATCAATGGTTATAAGAAAACATTAATTTTATACTTCGGATTTGAAGGGCCTGGCACAATCACTGTGAAGAACATATATGCGTCCTTCATACACATCCATGGAGGCAAATTATAAGGAGTTATTATGTTTGGCCATGACAATCCCAACCTTACATTTTGACTTTCAGCTACAAACTCAAGATGGGTGCCGTTGAAATGTTTCCATGCCAGTGCATCTAAAGGATGAATCATAATTCTGTCTTCCTATTCGTGTTCATTATTTCATTTCACGTGAGATTCAATAGCATTAGAAGCATATAGTCTTTGTCGGCGTTATCAATAAATAGTACATCTGCTTCTAGGATACTAATTTTTGTTTCATTGAATGCTTTCTAGGATTAAACCTTGGTTGACCATACAATTTGCATTTTTATAATTCCAAATCATCTCCCCAATACAACATCTAAGATAAGACTTGTGAATCAAGACAACAAATTCTCGTTGTGACTC
>JANZLF010000004.1:20942392-20956142 GCA_026546835.1 Erythroxylum foetidum | reverse complement strand
AAACCGAACCGGACCAATGAAAGGTTCAGAGGTTTTCCGGTCGGACCGGAAGGTCCGAAGGGGTTTTTAAAACATTGTTAATAAGCAGGATGGATTGCGTGGTTAATAAGTAAATAGACGGGCGGGATGAATTGTGTGGTCAAACAAAATAAACAAATATAAGCCACTCGATTAAATGAACGATGAGAATGGATTGAAGATTATTAATAAGCGGGATGGATTGCGTGGTCAAACAAAAGAAACATTATAAGCCGCTCGATTATATAGACGATAGGGATAAATTGCGTAGTCGTCCATCCCAAGTCGCTGTTAGCATATATACTTAATAAATTTAGCCTAGATATAGCCGGCAGAGTGATATTCCCATTAAATAAAAAAAAAATTGAAGCAAAATTAGAGACACGGAAGCGGAAACGGAAACCGAGTGTTGTGTGTGATAACTGGGGGGAGGCATATGCTTCCTCCAATCACACGCAGATTCCTTCCTGCTCCTCCCCTTCACACCTGTTCATGTCCAAGTCCGTTACACGCTTGTTCCACTCAATCCTCTTCCTTTTCTCCCTTAATTTTGTTGTATTCGGATTCAATTATTTGGTGTTTTGATTTTATACAATCACACACACACACACACTACTTGTCTATCTATGGAGGCCATACAGAGCCGAGTAGAGTCGTGGATGAGAGAGCAGCGGGCCAAAATCCTTAGACTGTCCTGGGGCCCGTTCCAGTGGAGAATGCGATGGCCACCGTGGATCATCAGCGACAGAGAGCAGAGAAAACAGATTCAGTTGGAGTACGAACGTCGCAAGAAACAGCTCCAAGATCTCTGCCTAGGCCTTAAGGTCGACTCTGTCTCAGACTTGCAGGATATTCTCTGCTGCATGGTCCTCTCTGAATGCGTTTATAAGGTCAATCAACTTACAACTCTATCCCACCCCACTTTTTAATTTATCTTTTTTGCAATTTGCTTTTTGTATTAATAAGAAGGATAAGTGAAGGCGTTTGAAAAATGGACTAGGTTTCTTAGGGTTTAATTGAGGTTAATGGCAATGGTTTGTTTTGGATATATATATTGGCTTCGTTTGGTTGAAAAATTCCGTAGCAATTTACAGGTAGTTGAGAGGGAATTTGATTTATCCAGTCTTTCTTAGATTGGCTTGTTTTGAATCGTAAGAGCTAGTTTTCGGAACTTTAGATTATTCATTTCTTATAAAAGGCATCTGAATTAATTAATATTTCAGGAAATAAAAGTTTGAAGAATCTTATTAGGTGAACTTTTGAGCCTCCAAAACTTGCTTCCTTGACTTTTCCTCTATATCGGTAAGCACGGAGAATAAAAAGTTGAGAAAATGCAAAATAGGCTCTTGATGTTCTGGGCCGTGTTTCATCAGTCATACTTCCCATCAAGCTTTTACGTGTCTGACATTCCCTTCACCAAAATTTAAATAGTTTAATGCCCACGGTCCTGTTTCAGTGTTCATTGCAATTCTACTGCATAGATGGAAGCATTCATGGACTTTGAGCTTTAGCAACCTCTTTACATCTGCATATAAGAATTCGAATATTTAAAGTTCTCAGAATCTTAAATTGGTTAACAACCAAAAGTGACACAATAATCATACAGAATGGCTTTTCATTCACTACTAGGACTATATGGAGTTACTTAAGGAACTACCTCGTGTGCTAGGATCTCGTTTTCTAAATGTTTAAAGGTGGAATATTATTATGAATGTTGTCCACATGTAGAATTGTTCGTGATTATCATACTTACGATATGGCTTTGTTATATGGTAGAGACCAGCTAGTGAGATGGTTCGAGCTGTGAACAGGTTTAAGGCCGATTTTGGAGGACAAGTTGTCTCCTTGGAGCGGGTGCAGCCCTCCTCAGACCATGTTCCTCACAGGTTTTTCTAAGCCTTTTGTAATTGATTGTTTATACATCACTCATTACTTACCAACCATTCCAGTTTTTTGTTGCCTGTTAATTGTTCCTTAACTGTCTTAACTTTGTCTTTTAAAATTATGAAACTTAATATTTGCACTTTTCAATTCTTATGCTTTGCAAGTTTGAGGATACTGAAGACATTGATCTGCGGTTGTCATTGTAAAGATATGTCTCATTTCATTTTAACCTTCCATGCATGATGTGGAAAACTGAATTTCATCCAATTGTGTAGACACTTTATTTGATTTTGATCTTCAAAATAAATGGTTGGATTCTTGTCTGTGATGCGTCATCTACTTTTCTGATCATTCCTGAGCATGTACGTTTCTTTCAGGATGATTCACTTGTTTTTTTCCTAAGTGGCTTTATTCTTGTCGATGCATTATAGCTTCTTTTCATTTTTATTGCTGAAGGTACCTATTGGCTGAAGCGGGTGACACGTTGTTTGCTTCTTTTGTTGGAACAAAGCAGTACAAGTAAGCTCTATATCTTTATGGATAAGCTGACAACCTGATATCTTTTACATGGCATTTGACCTAGTTCTTATAATCAGGGATCTTGTGACTGATGTCAATATACTACAAGGTGCTATATTTAATGAAGATATAGTGGAGGATACTGCCAAGGGAGAAGCTGTTGAGTCCAGACCAGGTGAAAATTATAAAGGTAATGAGGAAAATCAGAGGAGTTTACTTGAATCAAAACCTAAACAAGTGAAAGACCAACCTAAGCCTGCTGCTCACCGAGTAAGTTCTTACTCATTTTTGCAATATTTTTCTAACATGATGTTCTATGTTCATTAATACGACCCTTCTTTCTCTTTTATATTTTCTGTGCTGCCGATGTTTCAACTCAGATGTGTACTCATCCATCTGGTTTTCTTGAACTTTGGTATTAGGGATTCTTAGCTCGTGCTAAAGGGATACCTGCTTTAGAGTTGTACAGGCTTGCACAAAAGAAGAAACAAAAACTTGTACTATGTGGACATTCACTTGGTGGTGCAGTAAGTTAGTCAACTTCTTCACGATCTTTACCAGAGATCTTTCTTTCTGTTTCCATATGTCTCATCATTTCAACTTCCTATCCATTTAGGTAGCAGCATTAGCTACACTCGCTATTTTGAGGGTTGTTGCTGCATCATCTTCATTGAAAGACAATGAAAAAGTTAGCATTAAGTGCATAACCTTTTCTCAACCCCCAGTTGGAAATGCTGCTTTAAGAGAGTATGTCTCCTTTCATTTTCCAAATAGTATTTCTATCCTGTATTAGATAACAAAAGATATTGCTATCTTATGTTGACTCACTTATGGAATAATAACACTAGTACATTCAAATATGACGTTCTATCTTCTCCTTCACCAATTCTATAGTTATGTCCATGAAAAAGGCTGGCACCACTATTTTAAGAGTTATTGCATTCCTGAAGATTTGGTTCCTCGCATCCTGTCTCCTGCATATTTCCATCATTATAATGCCCAACCTTTGTCTACAAATGCTGAGGTTGAAAGTACAAATGGAACGGTCTCAAAAGGCAAAGGAGGGCTAGGAAAGTCAAGGGCACAAAAGTTAAAAGAGAATGGAAGGGAGCAGTTAGTTCTGGGTTTAGGTCCTGTTCAGACTTCTTTTTGGAGACTTTCAAGGCTTGTTCCTCTTGAGGGATTAAGAAGAAAGTTTAACAAGTACACTGGAATGCAAGTTGATCTTACAGACACTTCTTCAGCCTCTAATCCTGTTGGAACATCTTCACTTGAGGATATAGTAGCTGAACCCCCGTCTCTTGAGATCCAAGAAGGTTCTGATGGCATATCTCTTAAACCAATAACTGGGACCAATTCACGGTCACTGGGTGATGCAATAGCTTTCCAATCAACTGAAAAAACACACAGAACGAATGGGGATGGAAGAAACTGGCGTCAAGTTCCTTATCTACCATCGTATGTCCCATTTGGTCAGGTGAGAAAGCAAAGTTACTTCATTTAAAATTACTCTGTTCTCTTAAAAGTCCAGCTGGTGGAAAGCTGTTTGAAAACTGTGGAAAACACTGGTGTTAATTTGATTGCTCTTTGCTATTTCTTTAGATTTGTCATAATGATAAATCTTTAAGTTTGATTGAGATCTATGACAACTATATTGCAAATCAGTGGATGTACAATGTTCCTTCCCGAGTTGTTCGTGTTTCTTTTATCTTTTACCATAATTCCTTTATTATTTAATATATTTGCACCAAATGTTTTCTATGGGAATGAAATCCTGATTAAGGTTGTTTGTGCTGGCTGCGATATAAAGTAATCCTTGCAAAGAAACTTTATGGGTATTTTAAATTTCCTTTATTCTTTTTTTTTTGGTATGCAATGCATAAGCTTTCACTGTAATGCCTTTACCGGTATTTTTCCTTGAATTTTGTTGAGTTGTACATTGTAGTCAATGAATGGTCTTACCTTAAGAGCAGGGTATATGCACTCCCCTCATTTTTGCTTCTTTACTGGTCTTAACATGCTCTACATATTTTTATGCAAATAATGGAGTAATTTTCTGCAACAGCTATATCTGTTGGGGAATTCGTCAGTGGAATTGCTATCAGGTGCAGAGTATTCAAAATTGACTTCGGTACGAGTTTCCTTTGCATAACATCAATTATTCTCATATGATTTAGGTTCTGTATCTGTGAGAAATTGAGGACCAGGCCTGACATAAATTTCTTTATTCTGAGAACTATGCTAACTATTGGTGGAGGTAGTTACTATGGGATCTCTCATTTTGTTTGCTGTGTTTTGGCAAAGATATGTTCAGGTCAGATCTGTAATTGCTGAACTAAGGGAACGATTCCAGTCACATTCAATGAAGTCATATAGGTCTCGGTTTCAGAGGTATTGTAGAATTTTTTATGGTTTCTCAAGTCAAGAAAGCATAAATTGAAAACTTGCACTTTCTTGTGCAGAATTTATGACAAGTGCATAGACGATGGTGTTTCATCTTTCCTAGGAATGGAGCAATTGCCACACCTTCCACATTTGCAACAATGGCTTGGTCTTGCAGTTGCTGGCGCTGTAGATCTTGCACATATTGTAGAATCACCAGTTATTCGTACAGCTACTTCAATTGCTCCTCTTGGATGGAGTGGTGTTCCTGGTGAGAAGAATGGAGAACCATTAAAAGTTGATATCACAGGTTTTGGGTTGCATCTTTGCACCTTGGTTCATGCTCAAGTGAATGGTAGCTGGTACTATACTGTCTTTTCTTGCTTATTTCAATTTGCCTTTTGACTTTTTTCTGGTGCCAAGCATCAACTACAACTCCCATTTACTTTGTTTTAATAGTATATTTAAATCTTAATCTCCCTAACCAGATGTGCTTGTTGACATTGATTTTCTTAATATGACAATGCTCCAATAGGCGTCTTTGTGATTTCTTATCATTTTCTATGCTATATTAATTGTGAATGAACTGAATATTTCCGACAATTTGCATGTCCATTGTGAATGAACTGAATATTTCCGACAATTTGCATGTCCATTAGATAAGTTGATGTACGGCGAAAAGTTGGTCATGATGCACTCATCAATGCATAATGTTGTCCTTTCCATGTGGAAAGTTATCTTCCAGCATGCCTACCTTAATGTGTCTGAACACTTTTATAAGAAGTTACTAAAACATTTTCTTATCCTTTTTAAATGTACCTTATATTTTGAACTTGATTTTACCTTAAGTCGTACATTTTTCCCATCCAGGTGTTCAACTAAAGTGGAATCATTTCCTTCGGCACCCAGCTACACTTCAAATTATGGACTGCAATCAGAACTACAGAAGATGAGGGTTATAGTTGGAGCTCCATTAAGACGACCGCCAAAGCATCTGATAGTGGCAGATCCCTTGTTGCCTGTTTTTCCTTCTATAGAATCAGATGTTGTTAGTAATAATCGGGAGCATGTTTTAACAGAAGATAAAAGTATCCTCTGTCCAGAAGGTCTGAAAGATGTATACATTTTCTGCACAAGTGATTTTGCTACGGTCTCAAAGGAGGTTCATGTCAGAACCCGTCGAGTGCGGTTGCTTGGCCTTGAGGTGATTAACCTTGTAGATGCGAACTTAAAAAATGAGGATCTTGTTTCTTATTAGTTTCTGCCTATGCATATTACACATCATCTGTTGTGCAGGGTGCTGGTAAAACTTCATTGTTTAAGGCAATTATGGGTCAATGCAGACAAACAACTATCACTAATTTTGACAACATGCACATAGAGACTGACGTTCAAGAAGGCATTGCTGGTGGCATTTGCTACTCTGATGCAATGGGTGTAAATTTGCAGGTACGCTTTTTATTATATAAATCTCATTTGTATGCACTTATATGACTATAATAATGTGTAGTGTTGATCATCATGGGGTTGGCGGGTCAAGTGTCTTAGCTTATGTGGTGCCATACAATATTTTAGAATTTTATACTTAGTGCTTTGGATGTTTCTACACAGGAGCTGAATCCAGAGGCCTCACGCTTCAGGGATGAATTGTGGATGGGAATTCGTGATCTCAGTAGGAAGACAGATTTGGTTATTCTTGTGCATAACTTGGCCCATAAGATCCCACGGTCTAGTAATGCAAATTCTTCACAGCAAAAGCCGGTCCTGTCACTCTTGTTAGATGAGGCTAAAGCCCTTGGAATTCCTTGGGTTCTTGCCATAACAAACAAATTTTCTGTCAGTGCTCACCAGCAAAGAGCAGCAATTGACACTGTTTTGCAGGCATATCACGCTTCTCCAAGTACCACAGAAGTTGTCAATTCCTGCCCTTATGTTATACCGAGTGCTGCTGCAAGTGCTTCCTTGTCATGGATTGCAACTGGTGGAGATTCTGAAGTAAGGATAGCTGCTCAAAAGCTTATGTTTGGACCAATTAATCTTTTCCGAAGGCCATTTCAGAAGAAAGACACAATTTTTACCATTGAGGGTGTTAATTCACTTTGTCAACTTGTTCACCGCGTGTTGCGCAGTCATGAAGAAGCCTCTTTGGAGGTACAAAAATCCAATCCTATGTTTCCCTGTATGCCATTCTTGTTTTTCCTTGTGTCCATATGTGAAGCACGTAAAGGAGGCCCAGTTACTGAAGAATACTCATGAATTGTCATTGAGGAAATGCCTCACATTCATTTTGCTGGCAAACTAAGGATATACAGTGAGCCAATTTACTATATGTCCATGTTTTAATTGAATTTTTTGTGCAGTACAAGGTGTGACGTTCATCGTCCTCAAGAGAATGGCTAGCTCCTAACATTCTTGTCTGGGGTTTCTACCATCTTATGCACTGCAGAATGGTTCATTGGTCCATGATTACGTTGCTTAGCTATAATGTGTCGACTATTCTTGAATGAGCTTGAAAAATAGATGATGATTGGTTCTAAAAAATGGATGAATTGGAGATTCTGGTTCTCTTTTTTTTTTTAATTGACATGATTATTTCTTAATGTAGACATTATTATTTTATTTCATTCAAGGAACTTGCTAAGGATAGGCTTTCGGTGGAGCTAGCTCGAGAACATGCATTGGCGTTGGCAGGGAGTCGAGACCGGAAAGGGAAAGCATCTTCAACCACAGCTGCAACCGTGGGTGCGTCTATTGGGGCTGGTCTTGGCATTATTTTGGCCGTTGTAATGGGTGCAGCCTCTGCTTTGCGGAAGCCCTGAATGTATATCATTAGTTATTACCCCTTGCCGTCTCTTTTGGTAAATTTAGGTACTAATAGAGCAATTAACAGGTCATTTGTTTATCTGATTAATGTAAGCAAATTTAATTAACTTTTAAATATTTTTGATTGTGACTGCGTTCAAGGTGCTGAGTATCGTTAATATGTGATACAAGTGCCATGTATAGTTAATAGCAAAAGGAATATGCCGTCATTCCTCTTTCAGGAAGCGATAAGGTTTTGTCGACTGTTTGCGTCATTATGGGATGCAAGTATGTATTTACCTTTTTCTTAGTTTATGCCTTAACATGTACTAATTGTTAAGAATACTACCATTCACTAACTCTTCCCCGAGCCACCCCTCTAAAACTTCGACATGGTGAAAGCCACTGGAAGTTGATCCAGACACAACATCCTCTTAAAACAAATGGAACCGAGTAATTTAGATACTAGAAAGCCATGCTTAAATTGAGAGAAGAAAGACAAGATCTTTATATTGTACCGAATATAATTGTTAAGTTATCAATCTGTACTTATTGTGTACTTAATTTTCTTTAATGTGTTATTAACATTAGTAGAATTGTTTTATAATTATTTGCTGGTGATTTTTAATACCTTAGAAATGAAATTGAAGCAAAAAGAAGATAAACAAACGAAGAAAATTTGAAATTACAAATCTGGCAACAATTCAGTCATTAAGCGTGAGCACGTGCAAGGATGAAAAAAAACAAGATCTTTGTAGTGTACTGAATATAATCAATTACGCAATGAACCCAGAAATGCTATTTTTAACAACAGTGGCCTGAACCAAAAGTCTCAACAACATATCAGTGGATATCTCTGCCAATAATGAAGCAACTATGATCAACATAAATATCAGGAACCAGCCTTAGAGCCTTAGAGTCGCAGGAAGGCTCATGACATGATTCCGAACCTGACAATAATGGAAGATGAGTTGGAAGACATCCATGAAATGAACCTCCCTTATTAGTACCATCAAGCACTCCGAAACTCTTCATCCTTACATTTTTTTTTCCTAGTGAAGGTGTTGTCATACCAAGGTTCTCTTTGGTACTCTTTTGAAAGTTCTAGCTTCTCAATGGACTTTTTCTTGCAATTTTTGAAAACATGAGAGATCAACTTCCAATTTCTCTTTCTATTCGTAAGACACAGAGAAGGAGAAATGGGTGAGTCTGACATTCAATATTCAGTTGAGTACATATTCATATTACACGTACAATTTGAAAATACTTCCATATACAACCCTAACTATCAAACTCGTCGGACCAATAATGTCCAAAATCATAGCAATCATATAAGTAACAATTCAATAATTGAAAGTTAACCGAAAAAATTCAATCATAGTGAGAAACATCTACGTCAACTCACAGTATGCTCCAGAAAAGCTGTTGCCTTGATGATCCGGCAATGCCCAGATGCTGACGATCAACTTGTGCTTCTTTAGTCATGCAATACATATATATTTTACACATTACTAAATTTATCAATCATATGATCATTCACTCAAGCACATGTATATGTGTCATGTTCAATGCATGCTCAATTGACTTTCTGGGTATATCATTATTCATAAATCTTGACTATTCAAACATCATAGCTTATACACATCTAGTTTGTAATTAGGTTTATATCTTAAGTAAGGTTAATTACTCTAAATTCATCAATCATACATTCACCAACCTTTTCTAGCAATATATATTGACTCAATTTTTCAATTCTTGTTCATTCATACTTAGTTCACACTAGTCATATCCATTGGATCACATTTGCATTCATAAGAACACTTTCATTCCTTTAACATTCATAATGTAGTGACCCCTTCTTATACTTAGGAATTTAAATATTAGATTGAATCATCATATGAGAATTCATAAAGTGCATTTCATTTGCATACATCACATTTTCATAAACATGTGAATTATGATCTAGGGACATTGTAAAAATAATACATGCACTCACTGATATATCCCAGGGTATGAAAGATCTTAAATGATAAAGACGTGCTTTCGTGTTGAATATGTTTTACATTTTGTTTAATGAATTATAATTAGTGAAATGGGAATTTATTGTTCTAATTGAGTGATTGATAAAGTGATATGTGCGTTTAGTCTAAAAAAATGTTAAAAAGGGAAAGATAAAATGATACATAGGAATTTAGGTTGAATGAGCCTATGAGATGGTAACATATGGCATCAATAATAGAGTGACAATTGGATTGAATAAAATAGTGACAAATGGAGTTATAGTTGAGTGACATATGGTCTAGAGATTAAATGACAAATGGACTAATAAGGGAGTAACAATTGGGATTGTAGGAGAAAAACACATAGCATGGCTCTTAGCTTGACACTTGGTATGACACACGTGTATCTTTTTCACCACACACCTTTCCCATGTTTCTTACTCTTATAAGGTCACCATCTTTCATGTTTTGGTCTATTGTTTCTCCTTCTTTCCTCCCACCTACGACACTTCTACGTAATCCCTAAAACCCTTAAAGTTTTGCTAAATTTTTGTAACCCTCATATTATAAATTGAAAACCTTTCATCCCATCTCGTTCTTAATGTATTTTTTATACTTGGGAGACTTGCTTAGCTTGTGATTGAGGAAATCTTGAGACAAACAAGTAAGTATTTGATTACCTCATTGAGTTATATGTGAGCCTAACATCCATAAGGATTGGTTAGGGATTAATTGAGATGAATTGCCTGTAAGGTTGATGATGAGATGTGCTTGAAATGTGATTAATGAATTGGTTTTATTTTGATATACGGAAACCCTAGGTTATAGATTGTTTTGAGAATGAATTAGGTTGAGATTAGAGGTATGTTGAAGATGAATTTACGCTAAAGAAATATGCTAATGTAATGTTCTTAGAATGGAAAAGAACTAGGGTGTAACATGTAAAGTAGTAAATGAAAGCATTTGTTTGAATGATGATGCCTAAGCGATAAATTGTTTATGAATTGTCAATTGAATGATTTTGGATTAGAGATTGAGATGAAATGATGAGAAATTGAAGTATCCTTAAAGTATAAGTGAGGTATAGTTGAAGAAATACCATGAAGGAGTTAGAGTTTGGAATAAAATTTGAAGAAAAAGGAAGGTAGGTCTCAGATCACAATCCCACGATTGTGGGAATTGTATAGTTCCTTCCTACGATTGTGGAAATGCTTGGTAGAAAGGAGGGTTTATGTTTGGTAGAAAGGAGGGTTTATGTTTTGAGTTATGGTTGAGACATATAAGGATAAAACAGTATACATTCATACTTTTATACTTGATTAAGGCTTAAAATGAGGTTAGTTTGATATTGAATCAATTGATTAAGTGTCTGACAAGTTTAGGTTCTTAAATGATGTTATAATTCAAGAAATGAGTTGTTTGATATCAATGTATGAATTTGGAAAGTATGAGATGTCAATAGTATAAGGATATTCTTATGAATACAAGATAAGATGAATGAGTGAGTAAGATTTGTGTATAAGGTTACATATCCAGGATAGTCAATTAAGCATGCATTGAACATAACATATATACATGTATAAGATTGAGCACTTATTTGATTAAATAAGTTAGTAATGTGTAAATATGTGTGTATTGTATGATATAGTTACACAAATTGACTGATAGCATCCAGATATTATCGGACCGTTAAGGATATAACTAATCTAGAATAAATTGAGTAACTTAGATGTGTGATCTCAATTAGATATGTGCTTTTGTTTGAATTGTTTTTTTTAATCCTTATATCTATATATATTGAAATGATTTGGATATGATTGTGATATTGATGATTCCAGACAATTGATTGTCTGAGGAGTTCAATATTCGGGACTGTATTGGGAGTGTTAACTACATGTATGTAAATGTGGGAAATAAATACTCAGCTGAATGTTGAATGCCAAACTTGGGCCCGATGAATGTGATAAATGACTGTGTACACTGGATGACATTGACTGCTAGCATATTATGTGAAATGATGCATGTCATGACATTGATATGCATGATCAGATAATTGAGTTATGACCGGAGTGACTAAAGTGGAAAAGGAGCTTAGAGATAAAAAATGTGCACACAGAGCCACAGGCTCAACGATTAATGAACTCGATATCTACAATAGGTACAGGACAACATTTGAAATGAGCCCGATATCTACAACAAATACGGGATAGTTAAATAAATGCTCAGTCACAACAAAATTAAGAAAGAAAATGGAGTCACATATGCATTTGCATATATATATATATATATATATATATATATTGTATGTGTTATGTGAACTGTTGTGAGGAATTTACTGAATTATGTTAAAATAGTAATATAAAATGTTAGTGTTCCCAATGTGTTTGTTAAAATGTGAGATACATATATTGTGATTTGGTAGACAATTAAATGATGTGATAATTGGGATTTGATTTTAAATAATGTGATCTATTTGAGAACTTGGATTATATGTGTTTGCGATATAGTGTCCTGAATTGAATGAACACGTCGATGATAGTTCACTCACTGAGTTTGCAACCTCATGAACATTGCATCATTGATTTTTATGTACTGGGATAACCTAGTTTTTAAGACAATCTAGTATTAATCTAGCATTGTCCATTTTAGAACTAAGAATAGCTCAAAGTTCTGGTTAGCTGATAATGAAGCATCTAAATAGAATATTTTTGTCCAGTTCCTAGTTTTATTTTACACACATTGTATAGAGTTGTGAACTTTGACATGTCATGTATTGTATAAACAGGAGTTATGAGTGTAATAACACAATGGATATTTATGTTTATGAATCAAATGCAAGGAATGTAATGACAATATATGCATATGTTTATGAATGAAATGATATAACTTAGTTTTTAGGAAATGTTTATATTCTATGTGATGCCACGATAAGTGATGTGACTGCTCTAACATGCCGCTTCTGTTGGGTATATGCTCAAATGTTCTTTGGAATGTTGAGTATGTGCTCTATGGAAGTGGGATGTTACACATACATTCCAGATTTTAGATATATTGATTTAAAAACAATCCATTCCTTAACTTAAAACATCAATTAACAACCTAAACTTTTCAAACCCTTAACCAATTAATCAAACATCAATCTAGGTTCATTTCAGGCCTTAATTAAGTCCTAATACACCAAAGTAAAGTAACTTATCCTTAGTTGATTCAACAATCACACAAATCAAAAAAAATTCATTTCAAAGCATTGCCTACGATCATGGAGGACCTTCCCATGATCGTGGAATGAGTGAACTTTATGATCACTCTCCATTTTCCTTCAATTTCTCCATGTTCTAACACCTTCATACCAAATTCAAAACATCTTCATATTAGTCCATTAATTATACCTTAATTATACTTCAATTCCTCATCAATTTTATCTGTTGGTTCCCGTTTTTGGAGCCCAACATCCAGATTCATAAGCCTTGGGCTTGTGTAGTACCCAGTAAGGTTATTTCCAGTAACCCTAAATAACCATCATCCTATAAACATGGAGTGCCCACACTAGTCAAACACCAAAATTACAATTTGACTTCATCAAAGAAATTTCAACTATGAATCTCTAGTTCGTTTTGAAACAAGAATCATCTCAATCGGAGCCCTACAACTCAAGATAAACTTAAAAAGCTAAAGCAAGTACATACTCTAATTATGCTCTCCCAATCGACTCCTCACTTTATCTCCAACAAACTTATTTAAGTCAACTCCAAAAGATATAAATTTTCTTAGGGAGATAGAAAAAGATGTTAGAAATCCATTACTTCAAGAATCACTTCATTTGGAGGTTGGATGAGGAAGTTATGTTACTCGTATTGTACATGTCTTGGCGCAAATGCCATAACTTTTGCTACAGATGTTGGATTGATTTCGTTTTTAAACCATTTGAAAGAGAGCCTCAAGATCTACAACTTTTATCAGAACTCAAAGTGAGATTTGGTCTCAAAAGGGTCAAAAATAGAACAGAAGAAGGGAGCAAAAATTCATACTAAGACGATGCTGATGTCATTCTGTAACACCCCACTCCCAAGTGACCCGAACCCGATATCATTGGTGATATCCGAGTCCGTGCCCGCGAGGGTGGAGTACTACATCAGTCGGTAAAA
>JANZLF010000004.1:20816917-20851501 GCA_026546835.1 Erythroxylum foetidum | reverse complement strand
TTCCATGGAACCCTCGAGCCATTTGTTTGTGCATTGCATCTATGAATTGTCAAGTATGTGCATAAATTGAGCATTTTGTATTGATGATTGAATGAATAAACATGTTGTGTTGATGTGATAACATTTTTCACTATTAGTTTTGAGAAGGTAATGACACTTTTCAACTACGAGTTTGAACTCGAAATTTCAGATTTGACTGAGAATTTGGGAGCAAAGCGTTTTATGAACTTATTATGACTTTTGTATAAAAAATGAACTTTTCAACAATTTTGCTTATGCTTCGTTATAAACCTATTACCCACGAGCTATAAGCTCACCCCCCTTCATTCCCATCCGCAGGTGATGAGAAGAAGATCGGGTGAGGGGAAGTGAAGGTTTTTGTTTGCATGTGTACATATTGTATAGATTGATATTGGGAATTTTGGGATCTGTATATTTTGTATATTCAGATTTCGATATTGATATTGTATGGCGGCATGGAATGCCATTAAAGCTTGTAAGATTCTATTCTTTTGATGTTAATACATTAAGTATGGATCAGGTTGAGTGGAAATTTGGTTTCCTTGAGAAAGCTATGGATTGGATATGAATCTTTTTGATAGTGAATTGTTGTATCGTTGTTTAGTTATAAATGCGTGCGATGTGTTATGGAAAAAGGAACATAGAAACGATATGAGACTTTAAGCTTCACGATTTCTTTGGGTCATGCCACGTTTCACGGTTCAATGGTCAGACTCCGTAATCGGGGCTCATCATGTTGGTAGCAAAGCAAGAAAAGATTCCAAGGAGCCACGCTTCAGTATGATGATATTTTGATCTGAAATTGGGTTTCGAAAGTGGAGCCCAACATGTGTTGTATCAAAGCAGGTTTGTAAGTGTTATGGTTTTGGTTCGAGTTGGATTTTGGAAACGGGATCCAACAATTCTCCTTGTATACAAACTCCATTATTTATTATTTCCATGTTATGACCATGATATTCTGTATGATATTTATATCCATTAATGAAATACATTGGATATGATTTAACAGTTCGTAGAGGTCCCTTCGCAAGATCACTTATGAACTTGTTCTCTATTGAATTTTTTAAGGCCTACACAAAAGAAATTATCATATCAAAAAGTATAATGCCATTTGAACACTTAAATCTTGTAATTCAATCATTTCAATATTTGTAAATGAAAACTTACATATTTCTTGAACCATTAACGAAAGTGTCTTCCAACTTTTTTATTGATATCATCCTATGTTTTTTCGGGTATTAGCTCGTGTAATAATTCCTTATATAATCTAAAAACATTATTATGTATTTCAGTTATGAACAACACTAAATTTCAAAACCCAAATAACCAATTTCAACTTACTGCATGAAAGGTTAAACCTCTTGATAGTTCAATAAAATGTAACTATGGGCAGTCTTAATTTCTTCTTCTATTAACATTCTTCTTGTTGAACGTCCAAATGTTTGTCGAGGATATATGAAAATGAATAAGTTACCATCAACATCACTCGTTACTCCCCCATCGTCATTACGAGGAACTTTTCTTTCTCTTGTGTGAGCATGCGACTTAAAATAATGTGAACAAAATGTACTAGCTTCCTCCACTAAATAAGCATTACATATGAAACCTTCAACTCTAGCCTTGTTTTTGACATTTTTCTTCAAGCAATGCAAATACCTATATTAGCGAATAGGGATATTACAATTTAGTTGTTAAAATATGTTATTACTTCAATTACAATCATTTTTTTGATTTTCCTCTCAAATGGATATATCCATCGATATTGAATTAGACCCGCTAGTTTTGCCTCATGTGATAAATATATAGGTAGATGCTTCATACAGTTAAAGAAGCTTGTAGGAAAAATCCCTTCTAACTTGCACAAAATTATTGAAATTTTCTTTTCTAGTTTTTCCATTTTAACCAACTTGATTTAAGATGATGTTAAACTTTTTGAAAAACAAACTTAAAATTGTTATTACTTCCCAAACCTTATTCGATAGCAACTCCTGAAATGCAATTAGAATTAGCCTTTGCATAGGGTCATTGTCCTTGATAAGTTCCAACAGAATCATATCATTCTGGATCTCCTCCCTCCGGTCCTTCTTAGCCTTCCTTTTTTCCTCTTACAGTTTCTAAGTACGATTTTCTCGCATCTTCTCATTGGAATGTTAAGGTGTCTCATTTTAGCATGTTCGAACTACCTAAGCCTTCTTTTTCATAATTTTCTTTAATATTATTCACCTTTAATTTGTCTCTTACCATTACATTTCTGACCTTATTTCTTCTAGTAAAGTTGCTCATCTAATGGAGCATCCTCATCTTCATCACCATTAATTTATGACTATGTACATGTTTGATGGGTCAACACTTTGCTCCATAGAACATGACCGACCTAATCGTTAAATGATAGAATTTACCTTTAAGTTTAAGTAATATGTTCTCGTCAAATTATTATTATTATTATTATTATTATTATTATAGCAACGACAACAATTTTGATACTACTATTTTATTTATTAGGTATTAAAATAATAAATAAAATATTTAATTTATTATTATATTAAACTATTAAATATATTACTAATAAAATAATTCATTTTTAATTTTTAATAAAGTGAATTAATATTAAAATATAAATATATTATATATAAATAGCAATAGATAAATATAATGAAATAATAAATTAATGATTTATATGTTTTAAATATACAATTTTTGTTGTTTTTTTAATTTTTAATCACATATTATGGTCTGATTGTCTATATAAAATATTACATATTTCAAAGTTATTACATAAATTAAAATTAACAATATAATTTAATGAAAATTATAGACAAGACTGAATGAAAGGACTTACTAAAATAAAGAAAATTTTACTAAAGTTAATATAAGGAAGTGTTGACGTGCAAGTTGTTTTAACTGATGTTCATGCCTCTGATCAGCATGTCCCTTTGTTTGATGTTGCTGCATATGTTGCTTCTCCGTTGGCTAATGAACTACCAGTGGGTAGTTCAGGAAATGTTGACCAACATTTAGTCCTCCTAGAAACATCCAATCTATGCTTGATGACTGACCATCATTTTGAACTCCTAGCTTTATCCAACCAATGCTCAAAGATAGTCGAACTTCCAACTCCACAAGATGTTTGTCAGATTCTTGTAACCTAGTGGCTGTACAGGATAACTCTAAAGTGGCTACATTTTAGGACATATTGGCAGATGATTCCCTAGTCAATAATATGGTAGATCCAAGATGCACGATAGTAGTTCCTGAAGACCCTCATTTTGTTGCATTATGCTCAGTCCAAATCGTGGAATCCCTGGACACCTCCTTGGCATACTTTAAAATTACAGGTGGAGTTTTTGCTATATCTTAGCTTGCTGAATCCTCCAAGCCTCTAGCGACCGATAATTTCCAGAAGAAAGTCAGCAAAGAGAAGGGATAAACAAATCAGTAAACATATCATTAGAGGAATTAGAACAATTTATGCATTTGAGATGTCGGATGATAGGAACGAATCTTGAATTTATTGTCACTCTTATATATGCATCCAACTTTGGTTTCCAATGTAATAAACTGTGGATAGATTTACAAAGATTGCAATTGGGTATACATGATTCGTGGCTTGTAGTGGGTGATTATAATTACTCTCTTAACCTAAAAGAAGTGGAAAGTAACAGACATTATAATCTTAGCTTAACTAAGGAACTTTCTGATTTCCTCACGAAGATGGATTCGGTAGATTTACATTAAACTAGTCGACTTCCCAATTCACTTGCTCACTTTGGCAAGAAACTAATGTCTGATCACTCTTATATGCTAATTCACAGGATGTTTGACAGTAGAACTATAGGTACTCCCTTCTGATTTTTCTATGGCATTACTCAAATGTTTTTCTGAAGTCATAGACCAATGCTAGAATTAGGAGGTCAAGAGTTTTCAATCCTATCAACTTATACAGAAGTTAAAAATGGTGAAGAGAGCTCTCAAGATTTTCCTATCAGAGAGAAATTTGAACCTAAATTCCCTCAAGGAGAAGCTGGTCCAAGCTCAGTAAGCCTATTATAACTCTCCATATGATCCAATAGAAATTAGGAAACTGTAAGACTTCTAGGAAATGCTGGAACTTCATAATTCAATACTCAAGAAAAGGCTAGGATAAACTAGATGACAGATGGTGACAGTAATACAAAATTCTTCCAATCCACTTTTTTAGCTAAAAGAAATGTCAACAAAATCTCTATTTTGCAAGATTCTAATAGCCAGAAATGTTGGGCGCAGCGGGTGTATTTTGTGAAAAGGAAAAATAAAATTAGTAAAATGGACACAGAATATTTAACGTGGTTTACCCTTAACTTTGGGCTACATCCACGGAAAAAACTCAGAATATTTCTTCCACTATTACAAATAATGGGTATACAGAGATAAAACTAAAATAGTGGCTCACAAGGTGTTTCCCAACCTAAAAATACTAACCTCACTATTTTGTCACCCATAAATCCTTTAGGAATAAATTTCCTAATGTCAGAGCAAAAACAACGCTCTGGTTTCTCTCAATTTTTCTCTCTCTGTATTTCTGTTTTTGTTGTATATTATTTGTGAAGTGGGGAGTGCCTTATATAGGCACTCCAGGCAGCTGTCTTTTTTCTTCTCTTCAACAAATATTGTGAGCGGCTTCAATGTTAGTAGGCGTCCACTGCGGTAGGCGCCGTTATTGACACCTACCATGCCCACCAGCAAATTTGTTGAATGATGGAGTCCCTCCATGTGAGAGGGACCCATCTCTAACACCACATGCCTTAAAAAAAAAGAATACTTTTACTACATGCATCATATTATTTAATTTACTATCAATTATATATATTATATATTTAATTAATTAAAATTAATTATTACTAAAATTATAAATATCTTAATTTAATTTATATTTAACTTAGTTTATAAAATTAATTTAATAATTATAAATAAATATAATTAAATTTAAAAATATTTTTAAAATATATAAGTTTGAAATAAAATATGATTTTATAATTTTAAAAACAAAATATTTTTATTAATACTTTATTAATAAATACTATATAAAAGATTAAAATAAATTTAAATAAAATATTTATTTTTAAGTTTTATTTAATGTATAATTATTATTAGTAATAAAAAAATTATTTTTAAATAAAATTAAAAATTATAATAAAAGTTGAAGTAATTAATTAATTAAAAAACTTTAAAAAAAAGAAAGGGACTAGCGAAAAAAATTTTAAAATATTTTGAAAATTTTACAAGTAAACCCCTTATATTTCAAAATTTTCAATACCTGTCTATACATGATCGATAATATAAATACTAGCCAGTACCAAACGAAACACGTCAGTACCGATCGATATTTACACCCAGTACATAAATACTCTATTTTGTTCCATTTTTCAGCCACTACGGAATGAAATTCAAAATGTTGG
Source organism: Erythroxylum foetidum (assembly GCA_026546835.1). NCBI lineage: Eukaryota > Viridiplantae > Streptophyta > Magnoliopsida > Malpighiales > Erythroxylaceae > Erythroxylum > Erythroxylum foetidum. Next base: position 20,846,045 of record JANZLF010000004.1, on the reverse strand, counting down.
ACAAAATCGAACATTAAAAGAAATAAAATAGTACAATGGAAATATTTCTGATCAGAAAAGACCAAAATGATCACCAATAGCAATTTTCATCACATCTTTGCTCTCAAGACTCCCAATAACAAAATTTAAATCAATAGCAATCAATAACTTTAGCCAAGCGTCACAGTTTAAGCAGCACCAGCACCCTTGCCCTTCTTCCTCTGAATTTTCTTGGTGTAAAACTCCAGCTCCTTACCCTCCAATATGTATCTGAGTTAAAAATTGAAGCATGTCAATTTTAGATGTAACATTCACCAGAGAATTTTACAAGCAGAGAGATTGTATTGAACTCACCCATCAGCTCTGCCACATTGACCAGGGCGGGACGAGATGCAGGCTAACAATCTACCAGCACCAAATTGCTCTTCAATGTGCGGATCAAGCTTCCGATCCTTCTGGCGTTTTTCAAGCTTCCTGTTCACATGGTTACTCTTCTTACTTTCCTCGGGAGTGGTAGCTTCTCCTTCCTGCCATTGTTATTTTTGAAGAACATCAAAAGGAAATACTAATTATATACCAGTTCTCAGAGTCAGCTATCAATTAGCAGAAAGCATAGATATGACGTTAAATGAGTCCCATAGGGTAAACACTGAAAAACTTGAATTAGCACCAGAAACTCAAACTAGACAAGTAACCAACTTCAGCAAGCAGGTCAACTCCACATTTTAACTACTCAGAGTAAAACGAGAAACCTAGAGTATATCTAGACAATTTAGGTATCTTCACCTCAAGCTTACACCTACATCCAGAACAATTTTCTGTAAGTGTGCCTATAAATCAAGTAACTAATTTGTTACGAATAAGCAAACAAAGATAATTGCTATGACCTATATAAAGAGAAGTAATATTTTGGAATCATGATCAAGTCATTAGCTAGTTGTTTCTTCATAGGACTCAAATGTTTCTAAAAGTGAAATTACCTCAGTGGTTTCCTTTTTAGCAGCAACTTTCTTCTTCCTACCAATATCAACACCATAATGCTGAAGGTACCATTGCTTAAATGGGGCTGCATCCACCTGCACAATTGCACTCTTCACCAAAGTTTGGGTCCTAACAAGCTCATTGTTTGAGGCATTATAAACAACATCAAGAATACGAGTCTTGCGGGTAACAGCTTCACTACCCCAGGAATAATTCCCAGTGTCCAATCGCAAGGCCCTCCACTTCACATTTCCTCCTCGGACACGAATTCTCCTTACAGTTTTGTTGCTTGAGAGTTTGGTATTTGCAGGCTGACGACCAAGTTCATACCTTGATAGGAAAGCGAAATAAAACCACCATGGTCACCAAATGTTAGAATCCACTATATTACAACGATAATTCACAGTACCATGGATTTTGAAAAGACAATAAACAAGTAACTAAAACATATCTTTTGTTCTTGCCATATTTATAATTAATTGTTTACAGGCTGATCACGGTACTAAATTCACAACTTCTGTTACAAGTTAGTGTTCAATATGCGTAAGAAGATGGTAAAATAAACCCCACCGAAACTTCTTCTAGAGTTGATACTTTATTTCCACCAATAAGTTTCTTAAAAAATTAACAAGCAAGCCAGGAACTATTTATTGAACATCTGTAGAGATACTAGATCGGTAAGATGATACCACTTAATAACCACGTGAGCACTGGATAGGCCGCTAAGATCTTCATGGAACTTAGACACTCGTCATTTTAAAAAGCTAAGGATCTCTTAAGACAATCTTCAAGCCACAATAATCAATTGCAACCATTAAAAGATTGGATCAACTTCCCCAGTTCATAGAAACTGTAACACAACTATACACTAACTTTTTTTGCAACACTGAAACCTGCATACATAAAACAACCAATCCATACCGACCACTTCACTCACAAACAACCAAACACAGGCACAAAACGTAAGCATTGCTACAATACGGAGAGCATACAGAATCAGCAAAATGAAAAAAAAAAAAACCATCACCGGTGCGTGAATCAGAAACAGCGAACGCAAAGCATACACCACGTAAAATTAGCAAGTCAACAAATATATAAAATAATGAACTAGAATAGGGTGCAATACTTTCTCTTCTTTCTCCAGGCCTTCTTCTTGCCACCAGTGGCACGCCTCTTGTGCATGGAGTCCCTGGAGATACCTGAAAACATAACGAATAAAACCCATTTCAGAAGAAGAAACGCTACTACCATATTTTCACTGGTTAAATTCGTACCCATCCTGGATGCGGCGAAGTAAGGACTGTTAACTCTTTTCCTTCAGCAGAGAATTTCAAACCCTAGCGTCAGCCATTCATGATTTATATAGGATACGTAGCTTTTGGTGGACTTCGTGCGAAAAAGGGCAACTGGACCAGACACAGGCCAATGAGCCCATGGAAAAAAGATATGTTCACTATATGAGCCCATTAGTCACCAATATATTTATGAGCCCATTGACCCATTCACCGTTATATATATGTATATATAAAAGTAAAAGAACAGATTTTCCTTTTTTATTCTTTGTTGTAATAATTGTTTTCATTTTCTCAAATTATCTTATAATATTAAATGATCAGAAGGAGTTTTGCAATGTAATTGTTATTTAATAGTATCAAATAGTATTTTATAAAATAATTGGAGAAAATTATTTTTGAAAAGAATATCAGTTCTAGTATCATAAAAATAAAAATGGTAGATATTTTATTAAAAATGACCCTAATAGTATTTGAGGTTGATTAATACATTTTGATTATTAGAAATATCTAATTTTAAGGTTTCATAATATTGTAAGGAAAAATAATTTGTTTTAAATAAACAAGATCCAGTTCTATTGTCTATATAGATAACAAAGTATTTTGCTCTATAAGTTACATCAATTGGAATAAAAATACTAGTAGGATTAGTCATTATCATGGAATATATATTGCATTGTTATTGTAGGATATTTGTATTTCAAATTGATTTATCTCACATCTTAATAGTAGTTTCTATGATAGTAAATATCTCATGTATGTTTGTAACACTCACGTACCCTTTGGAAGGATATGCAGATGTTACCTAAGATAGGATTTAAACATATCAAAACAATACAAAGCATTGCCAAAAATTCAAACAATCAATCATTACTTTTTCATACATATTTGACTTTAAACAGGATTTAACCAGCACAATTTATCCAAATACATACTTCAATTACAATGTCACCCTGAATTAAAAGTTATTATATTACAAATCCTTAAATAAAACAATACATATGTTAAGTTCAAATACACTCTGTATGACAACATTTACAAACTTTTAATAAAATACATAATGTCTCATATTATTACATACAACTCAAGCATACATTCCCAAAACAAAACACATACTTCGTTGGTCACTACGGTTGTTATTGTCCCTATCTTCAAACCCTTTTATCTGAACTTACACGGGGCAAACCATAATGCTAAACATAAAGCTTAATAAGGAATAAACTAAACAAGATATAAGCTGACAATTATTTCAAACAGTCATCCAAACATTCATATATTCAAAATCACATAAGATTATCAGTAGTGTTTACTTATCCATTTTCAAACCGAACCAAAATATAATGAATCTCATAACAAAACATAACATATCAGAACAGGTTACATATTTTCTTCAGAGCAAAACTCATTAATTTCAAGGCTGAATATTATAATATTGGAACAAAGCTTGTCTGTAACAAAACTAAATTTATTTATTTCAGAAAAGAGCTCAGATGTTTCAGATCAAAGCTTCTTTATATCAGAATTAAGAATATAACAGAATACAAAACAAGTTAGTCTATTAATCCTTTATACAAAAGTGGATAACAGGACTAATACAGGAGATACTATGATCAGTATCACAAAACACGAGAGACTTATGTCTCAATAATGGGAGACACTAAAGTGTCAGTAACAGGAGACATCAAAGTGTTACAGGAGCAACTGCAAACTCTTTTAGGCATGCCTATTTACCCATAACTAGGACTTAACAGTTTTAAAATAAAACAGGTTTATTTCAAAATTCTTATGTGGGGAACATATTGCAACACATACCACTTTATTCCATTTTGTTAAACTTGAAATATTCATTGATTTCCAAACAATGAGAATTTTGAAATGAAGTATGTGCAACAATGCATCAATAGATGTATTGAGTCATCACAAATTATGTATATTCAAATAAATAGATAACACTTCTAACACAATCCCAAATATCAAACTCCTCAGACACTTGATGGTCCTGAAATTAACACAATATCATCACAGAAATTCTCAATTCACAAACATCCATATCCAATTTATAATACATAAGCCTTTGGAACTCATTCATTCATGAACACACCAAGAATTTCAATATTATATTCATCATTATTAAACCATACATTTTTTATATTATCATCTCAATTTATAATGCATAATTAAATTAAGTGTTACTCAATTAAATTGAATACCAATTTAAGTTCATAACAAACCTTAAACAAGTCCATTTAAGTCCTATTTTATCAAATAAATTAACTAAACCTTATATAGTTCATCAATTGCACAAAACCCCATTTTTTCTCACTTTCCTACCCATTTCCCACAATTATGGGATAAGTGACACAAAACCTTCAAACAAGTGTTTTCATAGGCATGTTTTTGTGTCAGTTTTGTATGGTCATTCTGACCTAGTAATTGACTTTTTAGACAATATGTTCTTCTAAACAAATGTTCCTCTATGTATTAAGTTTCAAAAGAAATAAAGATAATGCAATTTGGTTCATTATTTCAAGAGTTATCCCAAAATACTAAAAACTATTCTCAACTGTGGATAACAACCAAAACTCAATTTCAAGCCAAATTTTAAAACCCTTAGTGACAGAAATCAAATTTGATTCCTTCATGAAACTTGTAGATATATGTATCTAGTTTAATCTAAATTTAAAATAATCTTATTTTGATGTCCACAGTTCAAGATATAGCTAAAATACCAATGCCTGTTCGATAGAACCACTCCTTCCAACAAGTATCCAGCATGTATCAAGTTTCTAACCTCAATTCTTCATTAATTCAGTACACATTTTATCCACTTCAAACATCAAACAATACATATTCTAACCTGAAATCAAGTTTAGTATTCCTTTACCTTTTTAAACTTCAAAGAACAACTCCAAGATTAAGCTAAACTAAGCTTCCAAGCAATCAGTGTATACCTATGATTAAGGTGCAACTTTAAGCACTAATTAGATAATAATACATATAGTTACAAGACCACATTTTTAATGAAATAACTTACAAAGATGATGATCCAAGATTCAGGAAAGTTCCATAAGTTGAGAGGGGGAGTAGGAGAATTTTGGTGGAGAGAAAAGATCAAAGTGAAGAATGAACAAAACAAAATTTGCTCAACAAAATTTACCACATCCAAAGCTAGGTGTTATTGAATTGGAGAAACATATGTCTCCATGCATGAGCTTCATGTGTCCTATGCAGGAGATGCCATGTGTCAAAGATACATTAGGCTAGATGTCACACACTTAGTGCTGCCATTTGTCAATGTATCAACTATGTCATTTGTCAATGCTTTAACCATGCCAAATGTCACTAACTCGTAGGTTAATTGTTCTAATTTTCATATGCCAACTTAACTTGCCACTTGACAATTTTTCCTAGACTAAATGTACATTTAAATACCTCAATTCTCTAATGACATCAATTAATTTCAATTCACTAACTATGATCCACTTGACTAAAAATTCAAGCCATATATCTTTCATATTCTAATCATAGCACAATTCTAACTCCTATCACACATGTACTTTTATAAACATGTATTATTTCAACTAGGGTGTAATTTGGGGCCTTACAATGTCACCATTGAAATTTATATATTGATAAGATTCATTTAGCTGGAAACTTATCAAATTATCTATTAGATTATTATTAATGTAACTTTCACTGGTTGTTGTATCAATTAAGATATTACAAAAACATAATTTGTGCCTTCAAAATATTCTCCTTTAATTTGACAATTATAATTTATCTCTCCATATAATTTTATCAAAGTATAAGATAGTCTAGGCAATAACTTTTCTTGAAAATCTATTAAGGGTTTTTGTTATATATCTATTAAAAATTCATCTTATGTCTCTTTCATTTTTGTTATATAAGGAGGATATATTTTTTCAACTTCAGAAAATAATTTTGAAAAGTCAATAATATTTTTGATCTACAAAACATTATATATGATGAGTATTAGATGTAACAAAATATACTTTATTTCCTTATCTAATTAGATATCATTTTTTTAAGTCTTAGAATAAAGAGAGTGTCTAGTCAAAAGCTTTATCTTGTATATTATAAGTCTTATCAAGATAGATATTAATCAAAAGTTTATGATATCAAATATGTTTATGATATCAAATATTGCCTCTCAAAATTCCCTTACAGACTTCTTTTCTATTATGAATTTGATCATCTAATATTATTAAAAAATTTTAGACTATCTATTCCTTCTCTAAAAGTATATGTAACCATCATTTGCATCAATTTTATATGCACCCATCTTATTTTGTTTCTAATTTCTTTGGGAATGTGATCAAGTTTTTGAGAAATATTTTTTTAGATAACAGAAGAATCATTACTTTATTAGAAGTTAAACCAATATATAAGGCTTTTTCCTTAAGATTAATAACATAAAACATATTATGTTTTTTAGGTTTTAATTTTATTTTTCTAATAATGTTATGTTAAATTCACTATAAGAATTTATAGAATACATAGTAATCTGAATCTTTTTAAGCATTTTTCTATTAATAAAAGTTTCTTAACTATAATCTCCATATTGTTAAGAGGTTTCTACTATGATATGTATTATTTGATTATCAATTTGAGTATTAGAAGATTTTCTTATTTCACTCATTTATTTTAGAACTTGAAGTTTCTTCATATTATGTATCTATTATTATAAAAATATTTTATTCAGAAGAGCATCTTTTAAAGTATCAATTATGATTAAATCTTCATTTTTTTATCATTTTAGTTATTTCATCATCTATTTCTAATTTCTTATTATTAAATCTTTTAGGACATTCATTAGCATAGTACCCTTTTTCTTTACAATAATGATAGGTGTAGATTGCATTATATTTTTATAGGTAATTTGATATGTGTTTAGTAGTTAAGTTGATTATTTAGTGTGTATTTAGCTTAATATTTGTGTTAGTTCAAAAATACTTGTGTTTTAAGTGGTCTTTTGGTGAGAACATGTTTTTGAGCTTCAATTTTTTATATATGAGGTTTCGTGATGAAATTGTTAGTGTTTCAAGGCATTCGGAAGGGTTTCAGAGGAGACTCAAACCAAAACACAAAGCCATGATCGTGGGGGACCTGCCACGATCGTGATAGAAGCACCAACATAGGGCCACGATCGTGGAAAATACGTCACGATTGTGACTGAAACTCAAACATAGGGCCACGATCGTGGGAGATCTTCCACGATCGTGATAGAGAGTAGGTAACCGGACCAGTGCACTAAGGGCCACGATTGTGGACTGCGTGCAGACAGATGCGAAGTCACTTTCAGATTTAAGTTTTCAAGGGATATTTCAGACCCCAAAAAGACACTAGGGTTACCTTAATTGGAAAAGACTATAAAAGGATAATGATGGAACCCTAGAGAAGAGTCTACATTTAGCCTACATTTGGAAACCTAAAAGAGAGAGAGAGAAAGAAGAGAGAGAAAAGAAGAAGAAGAAGAGGAGCAGGGTTCTAAGGCTGAAGCTTCCCATAATAATTGATCTCTCGACGCTGTTTTTTCCCTGAATCATCCAACCTAAGTTTCATTTCCTCCCCATTTATCTTTTTATTTAATGTATAAGATTGAGATAGGTTGTATGGTTGTGGATTTTGAGTTGTTAATGATGTTCTAACTTTTCCTGTAGGATTTGCTTATTTTTAATGTTAATCTAGTTTAATTGTGTTTACTTGATTTGGGTGTTGTGATTGATTAATTTCTTTGCATGTTTCAGTAATAAACCGAGAGGGTGAACCGAAAAAAATGATTAGATTGGATTAACGAGAGTTAGGTGATCTAATTGACCACTTAATCAATTTAGTTAGAAATTTCATGGAGAGCGATCTTGTGCAAGATCCGATTGTATATTAGAGAGCTTTAGAACTAATTAGAATTGTGGGTTATTTGTGAATTGAGAGATTGCAAGTCCATAGTTCAATTAGGGTTTACAATTTAGGGAATGAATATAACTTGAGAAAGAGTAATTAACCCTACGATCGTTTGGAATCGACATCCCATAAACACATAAAGTGCTAGATTAGCATTAATGATAAGTAAAATCTCCTCTCCCATAACTTGATTAATTCTCTTTACTGAATTCCATTATTACATTATTTGATTGTTGCTATTTTGTTTTATTTATTTACTTTTCAGTTTATCATTCAAATTTGAGTCTTAAACAAAGCACAACTTGAATTAAATGATACCTAAGCACAATTTCTGTGGGACGATATCTACTTTTTACTATAAGTAACAATTAGTATACTTGTAGTTTTTAGCGTAAAAAAAGTAATTGTTTTGCAATCAACAAATAATATCATTGATTTTTAGATATCTTTTTTGTTTTTTATTATTTTTTCTAAACATAGTTTTTCTAGGTTTGTATCCATCTTTTTCTTATAATATTCTGCTTTACATTTCTTGAAATATCTTTTCCTAAATTATTTATTCTTTTTATATATATTTTTTATCATATTGTAATAATAAGGATTATCACATCATATCATAGTAGGCATTTTAAAATCATAACAACATAATAAAGATTTTTTTATTCCTTTACTTTTGTTCAATAATAAAATGTCATCACATCATTCTCTTAGTTTATCTTTTAAAAAGAAAATTCTTTTTCCTAAGATAACTACATGACTAGGATTGTAGGTTTTCTTTAATTTACTACCCTCACTCTTGATAATATTTCTATAAGGCATAATACTACACTTAAATTGACCATATAAAGAAATACCATAATTGATAATCTTTTAAGGATTCATCCTACTATTCATGCACATGATAAGATAATGAGAGACTTATACGCTATGAAAAATAATGATACCTACTGTATTGATTTTTCTGAGAGATATCCTATATTGAACTTTTTACAAGAAGCTCATCCTTAAGTTAATAGAAATTGGTATTATTTTGGAATAGTAAATTGATAGTAAAGATAAATATCATAATTGATAATCTTTTAAGGAGTCATCATGTTATTCATGCACATTGTGAGATAATGAGAGACTTATATGCTCTATACAATAACGATACCTACTATATTGGTTTTTCGAGGATATATCTTAGATTAAACTTTTTACAAAGAGCTCATCCATAAGCTATTAGAGATTGCTATCATTTTGGAATAATAAAATCTACATACTTGACCAATTCAAAGCTTCCTAAGATATCATCACTTCTCAAATAGATTTAAGAAGGGGTTAAGGAATATTATCTAAATAACCCAATAATGACCCCTAAAGATACCTTGATACTAAAGATATTATCTGCTAGTCCAAATTTCATGACAATTAATGATATGATACCTATCAATTTATTACTTTGGGAAAGGCGTAACACTTTGCCATTACTGTAGACACTAACTTAAGAAAAGAATTTTCTATATACACTAATATTGATATCTATTATAGGAGAGGAGTCAACATTAGAACCGCTATTTCTAATATGGAGGTAACATTTAAGAAAGGAATTTAAACGTATGCCCAAATTTTCTTCTTTAATGATAGCTCTAAACAAGAAGACATCATTGGTTGTTAAAAAAATTATAAAAATGAAGATAAGTATAATTGAAAGAGGAAAGATAAGATTGATTCTTGGGGCATAAAAAATGTTACGTTATCTTTGAAAACATACAAAAATATCATTCCTTCTTATATAAGTGGTTGGAGGACCTTCAAAGCATCACGAATTTAGTGATGATTACGAGTAAAAGATATCTTCTGCTCAATAAAGAATAATCTTATAAAGATAGGAAGATAACATAAAAATCTCTCCAACCACTCAAATAAAAGAAAATCCACTAGTAATAAAGATATAATTTACTTTTTGAAAAGTTGATATGATATAATTTTTGTTAAGTTAAAATTCGAACTTCAAGTCCTCTTGTATAAATAAAACTCCTAGAATAGTAGAAGAGGCATCTATCTTGAATCTCATCTATATAATTTCCTCTATAAAATAAAATTTTCCTGTATGCAAATATAGTTCACAATTTCCATCTCAAACCTTATTATTCTCTTAAATCTTTAGTATATGCCTTAAAGTAAGAAACAAATTAAAGTTGTGATGAACTTTGATAAAGGAACATTAAGGATAGTTACCTTACCCTAAGGTTGTAGCTTGAATGCTCATTAAAAGACCTAAAAAAATAAAAAGCTGCGGTTAAAAAGCTAAAGATAAAGGTACGGAAGCATAGTGGACCCTTTTATTTGAAAATTTTGATACTGTTCTACATATAGTTATATCATGACTTCTTATTTTCTAGAAAAATTTACATATGCATTATCTCTTTAGAATTTATAAATGAGATAATTACACCCCCTTTCAAAAAGTCACTAATATTAAATCAAATAATGATAAATTAAAGGATGACGGTGTGCTTTAGATTTGTTTAATTTTTTATATTATTAGTAGTTTGGATAAAATAAAAGATTTTGTTTCCTCCCATGATCAAATTTTTTTATTTGCCTTTGAAAATTGCTATCAGAGCCATGGTTATTTTGTGTACAACTTGTGAAGATAAGCATAGTAGATTTAGGAAAAAAAAAGATATTTGATAACTATCAACAATAGATACATACAAGAAATAAAAATAGTTATTTATAGCTGAGAACTTGCATCATTGTTCTATTAGATACTTTACTGAATTTTAAAGAAAGAATTTTCGAATAGCAACTGAAAAAATCATCAATATAAAGATGAGGACAAAGAGTTACATCTTAGATTCTTTAAGCACTATAGATGACATCTAGATAGAGGTTATTAGAGACGATTCGTCCTACGTTGTTACTTATGAGTGATTGTCCTTATTGTGATTATTTAGTTTTTGAAATAAATAAACTTGATAATCATGTACAAAAAGCCTAGATTGAATTAGATCATCATAAAAATAGATATAATTATATATGGTTTACAAATTGTCATAAAATGGCTATAAAAGAAGTTAAATTAATTATGGAAGAATTAGATAGAATATATCAAAGATGTAAAATAACTGTAGATTGAAGGTCATCTAAAAATTACTAAACAATATAGAAATTATCATTTAACTGGCAGAAGATAAGTATCGAAAATTAAATCCTAAAGGATTAAAAATAGATATTGATTTGTTATAAATTAAAAATAGAATAATATGGAAATAACATACATTCTTTTCCATATAGAAAAAATTTAAAAACAAATCACTGATATACAAGATATGATGGAAAAATAAATAAATCTAATATAAAGAATAAACCAAATAAAAATCTTACGGAAAAGTAAATATTTGAGCTAATTTTAATTATGAAAATACCTCCAAATTGTAGACAAAATAGATAATTTTATACAAGCTTCTAATTCAGAAATTGAAGAATTAAATAAATGGATAGAAAATTTAAACTTAGAAACTTTAACACATATAAAATCGTATTTAACTAAAGAAAAAATTCATTAAAATCCCAATATTTATGATATACCTAGTACTACTAGAAATCCACATCCTAGATATCCTTCACAAAGTTTTAATAGACCTAATTGAGGAGATGTTGGAACTCATACGATAACCAATGATAAAGATGGCTTCACACCTATGGACAAAATGAGAACAAAAGCTCTAAATCCTTTTTGAATATATTTAGATATATATTTCATCCAAAATATTGAAGAAGCTATAGATAAATAGGAAACAACTCTATGAGTAGTTGTTGTTATTTAATAAAATGGATTTTGAAACTACTAAACAATTTAAAAAAACTTTAGCTAATAGCTCTCTTAAATTCTGGAAAATTTTAGATGAAAACAAAAAAATATGTATTTAACTCAGATAATAATATAACATAACTAATAACTAGAGCAGCTAAAACTTTTAAAATAGAATTTGTTGGAGAAGGAAATATTTTAAAAGATACAACTACTATAAGAAAATATGTATGACATTACAAAGATTGTAATTATATGACATGCTTAAAATCAATAGATGTATTTTTATTTTCCTAAATTATTATTACTGTATTCATTATCGGGTCGATAAGACACAAATTTATTTAAAGATGTTTTGTTTAAAGACTTTGATCCTTGGGGTAGTAAATTAGAGGCAACCTATAACCCTAATCTTGTGGATACCTTAGGAAAATGTCCTTTTTAAAAGATAAATTAAGTGAATGGTGTGATGACACTATATTACTAAAGAAAAGTAAAGGAATAAGGAAAAAAGTTCATGATGTTGTTACTATTTAAAAAGCCTATTATGATAGTCCTATAAAATTAACAATATTAGATGATCAAATTCGTAATAGAAAAGAACCCTGTATGGAAATTTTGAGAGACAATCTTTGATATTAACTTTTGTTTACTATCTATCTTAAGATGACTTATGCTAGACATACACTGATCACATTTAAAAGTCGCACAAGTTAGTGTGGTGTAAGGCATGAAGAAAATTCAATCCTTTTAAAAGGAAAACCATTTCTAAAAATAGAAAACATTATAAAAAACTAGCGTCATTAGATAAAAACCATCAAATATAGATTAGAATTAGTAAAACAAAAGAAACAGAAAACTAATATGATATTCTATTACAATTTTATGATAAAAACAGTAAAAAAGAAAATTTAGAAATGATAGATGAACAAAAAATTATTAGATTTACTGTTATAAGATATAATTTATATGAGCAGGAGGACTTTAGAAAACAACTTCTTGAACCAGAAAATTTAAAGATAATTAGGTCTAACAAATATCCTCATTCTTCCCCCACTTTTATGGTTAGAAACCGCGAAAAAATAATTAGAGATAAAGCTAGAATGGTCGTAAATTATAAAAAATTAAATGATAATACAATATTTGATGGACATTTCTTGTCCTACAAAGAAATACTAATAAACTTAATAAGAGGAAAACAATTGTTTTCTAAATTTGGTTGTATGAGTGGATTTTGGTAGATAAAAATGAATAAAGATAGTATTCCATATACTACTTTCTCTACTCTACAACGTCATTACGAATGGTTATGAATCCTTTTGGTTTAAAAAATGCCCCATAAATATTCTTGAAAAAAATCTCAAAATTTCATGATAAGTTAATAGATAAAAATCAAGTTCAAAGTTTTCTAAGAGTATTAAATTATGCTTAAGATTTTATTCAAAATTTAGCTGAGATAAGAAAATATTTTCAAATACTTCTAAATAAAGATCAAAGATTTGAATTTTTACCTATTTGATTAAGCAGGTAAATAAAATTAAGATTTTATGTACTACATTGCCAAAACTTTCTTTTCCATCTAATGATGATTATTTAATTCTTAAAACTGATGCTTTTGATCATAAATGAAGTGGAGTATTAAAAAAATGGACTATGATGATTATAATATTAAGATTAATGAGTTTCTTTGCACGTATACTTCAAAAAACTTTACAAGTATTCAACAAAGATATCACATAAATGAAAATGAATTATTGATGATAGTAAAAAATGTTAAAATTTTTATTGCCTAAAAGATTTTTTAGTAAGAACTAGTAATACTCAAGTTAGGGCTTTTATTCAAAACAATTTACCCTCTAAACTTGAATATACAAGATATATTAAACGACAAACTTTATTAGCAAAATATACCTTAATATTGAGATTATTAAATTTAATAATAATATTCTTGTAGATTTTTTAACTAGAGATGGTCAACCTTAAAGAACATATATTTGGCTTATTGAAACAAATGTCTGAAGATATTGATACTTGTCGAGCCTAAATCAAAGATTTATTAGATGTTACTAGCTTCAACTCAATACCTTAAAAGGTTTCAAAAATACTTCTTTCATTTTTCCATGTATGGTAAGCCAAGATAAACTATTATAATTATCCAAAACAAAAAATTTATAGCATTGTAAACAATACTAAGATTATTGAAGATTAATCATCTACAAGACCCTTTCCTCGATAAAACAATCTACTAGTAAGTAGATTAAACCAAATAGATTTACTCTTGATAATATTTCTCTAAGGCCTGATACGACCTACAAATTAACAGTATAGATAAATATCATGATTGATAATCTTCCAAGGAGTCATCTTGTTGTTCATGCACATTATGAGATAATGAGAGACCTATACATTCTACAAAATTGTGATACATGCTATATTGATTTTTCTAGGATATATCCTAAATTGAACTTTTTACAAGGAGCTCATCCTCAAGCTATTAGATATTAGTATGATTTTAGAATAATAAATGATATATACTTGATCAAGCCAGAGTTTCCTGAGATATTATTACTTCCCAGATCCATTCAAGAAGGAGCTAAGGATTGTTATCTAAATAACCTGACAATGAATGCTAAAGGTAATTTGGTAATAAAGATTATCTGTTGGTACAAGTTGTCATAAAGATGAACAATATGATGCCTATCATTTTATTACTTTGTAAAAGGTAGAACACTTTCTCATTACTGTATATCCTAGCTTAAGAAAATAATTTGCTAAATTAACTGAAAATGATATCCATTATAAAAGAGGAATCAACACGAGAACTATTATTTTTGGCGTGGAGGCAACATTTAAGAAATGATTTCAAACTTATAACGAAAAAAAGCAAATTTGCTTCTTTAATGATAACTCTAGCCAAGAAGATACCATTAGCTACTAAAAATTTTACAAAAGTGAAGATAAACATCATTAAAAGAGGAAAGATAAGATCTAGTCCTCAGGCACAAAAAAGGTTATGTCATCTCCAAAAGCACACAGACAATTTATGTCCTTCTTGGACAAGTAGCTGGACAATCTATAAAGGAAAACATAAAGCTAGAGCATCAAGAATATATACACACGGTGATGATTCTGATTAAAAGATATATTCTACTCAATAAAGAAGAATCATAGAAAGATAAGAAGATAATGTGAAAATATTTCTAACCACTCAGATAAAAGAAAATTCACTAGCAATAAAGATATAATCTACTTAATGAAATTTTGATATGATGTAATTTAAAATTCAGACTTTTAGCCTATTTGTATACATAAAATCTCTAGGAAAATAGAAGGGGCATCTAGCTTTCTCTATGTATCTAATCTCTATAATTTTCTCTATAAAATAAAATTTTCCTTCCTGTAGATACAATTCACAATTTCCATCTTAAACCTTATTCTTCTCCTAAATCTTTAGTATATGCCTTAAAGGAGGAAACAAATTAAGGTTGTGCTGGACTTTGTTGAAGGAGTGTCAGGGGTAGTTACCTTACTCTAAGATTGGAGTTGAAATGCTCATTAAAAGACTCGACGAAAACCTATTAAATCTACAGTTAAAAAGATAAAGGTAAATGTATAAAAGCATAATGGACCTTTTAATTTCAAAATCTTAAAGCTATTTTGCGTATGGTTATATTATGACTTCTTTTTTTTTGAAAGGATTTATATATGGATTATCTAAAATAGATTTATATTCTTTAGAATTTGTAAATGAGATAATTACATCCCTCTTTCAAGAAGTCACTAATATTATTGCAAATAATGATAAATTATAGGATGAAAATTTACTTTAAATCTCTTTAATTTATGATATTATTATTAGCTTGGATATAATAAAAGTGTTTATTTCTTCTTATGATCAAAATTTTTTTATTTTTTTTCTAAAAATTGGTATAAAAATTGAAATTCCTTTTTAAAAGATAAATTAAGTCAATGATGTAATGTTAATATATTACTAAATAAAATTAAAGGAATAAAGAAAAAATCTTCAATATATTGTTATGATTAAAAAATGCCTATTATGATAGGACGTGATAATCCTTATTATTACAATAAGATAAAAAAAGAAACTTTTTTAAAGGTAGATCAAAAAATTTGATCATGAGAGGAAATAAAAGCTTTTATTATATTCAAGCTACTAATAATATTAAAAAGTTAAAGAGGTCCAAAACAAATCTCCATCCTTTAATTTATTATTATTAATATTAATCTTCCTAGAAGAGGGATATAATTATCTCAATTATAGATTCTAACGAATTTAAATATATTCCATATAATCCATGTACAAATTTTTTAAGAAGATAAGAAGTCATCATATAGTCATATGTAGAACAATTTCAAAATTTTTAATTTTTATACTAAATTTTAGAGGTAGATCAAAAATTTTAATCACGAAAGGAAATAAAAGCTTCTGTTATATCCAAACTACTAATAATATCAAGAATTAAAGAGATCTAAATCAAATCCTTTAATTTTTCATTATTTTTATAATATTAGTTACTTCTTGAAAGAGTGATATAGTTATCTCCTTTATAGATTCTAAGAAGTCTAAACTTATTCTAGATAATCCATATATTAATTTTTATAAGAAGTCATGATATAACCATATGCAAAACAATTTTCAAATTTTCAAATTAATGGGTATATTACGATTTCGTACTTTAACATTAAAGTAAGATAACTGCCCTTGATGCTCCTTTAACAAAGTCCAACATAGCCTTAATTTGTTTCCTACTTTAACGCACATACTAAAGATTTATGAGAAGAATAAGGTTTAAAATAAAAACTTTGAACTACATATGCAAAAAAGAAAATTATTTTTAATCGAGAAAATTAAAGAGACAAGATACATATAGAAAGCATAAGGTTTTATTTATATGAGAGGATTTGAAGTCAGAATTTTAACTTAACAAATTTACATCATATCAACTTTTAAGAAATAAGACTATATCTTTACTACTAGTGAATTTTCTTTTTATCTGAGTGGTTAATCTCTCTAAGTCATCTTCTTATCTTCTTTAGACTCTTCTTTATTGAGTAGAAGATATCTTTTATTTAGAATCATCACTCTATGTAGATACTCCTAATGATTCAACTTTATCTTTTCCTTTAGAGGTCCTCTAGCCACTTGTAGAAGAAGGATAGATATCTTTGTATGTTTGAGAATATGACAAAACCTTTTTTGTTCCCTAGGACTCGATTGTATCTTTCATCTTTCAATCATGCTTACTTCATTTTTACAAAATTTTCGACAGCCAATTATGTCTTTTTGACTATACCTATTATTAAAGAAGAAAATTTGCTTTTTTCGACATAGGTTCGAAATACTTTCTTAATGTCGCCTCTATGGCAAAAATAACAATTCTCATGTCAATTCCTCTTCTATAATGTATAATTTTTAGTGTATTTAATTTTTTTTAAATTAGTATCCACAATAATAACACATTGTTTTGCTTTTCTTAAAGTAATGAAATGATAGGTATTATATCAATTATATGAAAATCTGAACCAAAAGATAATATATTTAGTATCAAGGTATCTTTATGGGTCATTATAGGGTTATTTAGATAATAATCATTAAACCCTTATTGAATCCATCTAGAAAGTAATGATATCTTAGTAAACTCTAAATTGGTTAAGAACATAATCATACCAATCTATAATGGTTTGAGGATGAGCGCCTTATAAAAAGTTTAATATAGGATAAATCCCACGAAAATTAATATAGCAAGTACCATTATTTTATAGAGCACACAAGTTTCTTATTGTTTCATAATGTGCATGAACACTGGGATAATTCCTTGGAAGATTATCAATCATTATATTTCTTTGTATAATCAATTTACGCATAGTATCAGTCTATAGAGAAATATTATTAAGAGTAACTTTACCTAGCTTAATCTGTTGATTAATAGATCCTTTTATAGGGGAAGAAGATCTTAAAGCTGATGAATCTTCAACTATCTTAGCCTTGTTGACTAGGCTATAAAGTTTTTGCTTTGAATAATTATAATGTTTTATCTTATCTTGTCATATATGATAAAATAAAAGAAGTATCTCTTCAAGCTCTTTAGTTATCGAGTTAAAGCTAGTAATATCTAATAAATCTTTGATTTGGGTTTGACAAGTATCAATATCTTCGGACATCTATTCCAATAAGTCAAATATTTGTTCTTTGAGTTTGACCATCTCTAGTTAAAAAATCTACTAGAACACTATTATTTGATTTGCTGATCTCAATATCAAAGGTATATTCTACTAATAAAGTTTTCCATTTAATATATCTTTTATATTCAAATTTAGAGGGTAAATTATTTTAAATAAAACCCTCAACTTGAGTGTTATCAGTTCCTAATAAAAATGTTCTAGGCAATAAAAATAATAAAAATTTTGATAGATTTTTACTACTGCCAATAATTCTTTCCATTTATATGATATCTTTATTAAATATCTATAAAGGTTCTCAAAGTATACTTGGAAAGAAACTCATTAATCTTAATATCAAAATCATCATAATCTATCTTTTTTAATACTCCACTCCATACATGATCAGAAGTGTCAATTTTAAGAGTTAAATCATCATCATTAGATAGTAAAGAAAGTTTTGGCAATGTAATAAACAAAATCTTATTTTGCTTTACATGTTCAATTAAATAGGGTGAAAATTTAAGTCTCTGATCTTTCTTTGAAAGCATTTGAAAATTTTTCTTATCTCGACAAAATTTTGAATAAAATCTAAATCATAATTTAATACTCCTAAAAAACTTTGAACTTGGATTTTGTTAATTAACTTATAAAGAAATTTTTTATCTATTAACTTAAAAGGAAATTGTGAGATTTTTTAGAGGATATGAAGTTGAACTCTCCTATCATCTATCTCCATGCTAAGGAATTCTATTTTAGTTTGACATATCTTAGTTTATTTTTCATATAGAAGTAAACCAAGTTCTTCATATAAATTTGCAAATTTATTGAAATGTCTAGTATGTTGAGCAATGTTATCACTAGCTATTATATTATCATCTATATAAACATGTATAAAATGATAATACTTAAAGATATTATTAATTTTAATTTGAAATATTCATGGGATATTTTTTAAACCAAAAGGCGTTACTAACCATTCGTAATGGCCTTGTGGAGTGGAGAAAGCAGTATATGGAATACTAATTTATTCATTTTCATCTATTAAAGTCCACTCTTAAAGTCAAATTTAGAGAAGATTTATTTTCCTCTTGTTAAGTTTATTAATGTTTTTTTAGTGAAGTATCCATCAAGTACTATATTATCATTTAATTTTTTATAATTGACGACTATTCTAGCTTTATTTCTAATTATCTTTGCATGGTTTCTAACCATAAAAGCTATGAAAGAATGAGGGGATTTACTATACCTAATTATCTTTAGATTTTCTAGTTCAGGAAGTTGTTTTCCTAATCTTCTAAATTACATATAATAATAATAACTTTAATAATTTTTTGTTTATCTATCATTTCTATGCTTCTTCTCTATTTTATCCTAAAATTGTAATAGATTATCAAAGTAATTTTCTTTTTTTAAAGAAACTAATTCTAGTCCATCTTTGAAGATTTTGATTTGTTGGTATTTATTCTTTATTATTTTTATATTCTTAGTAAAGGTTTTCCTTTTTGGAAGAATTTAATTTTCTTTATACCCTACACTACACTAGGTTGTATGAGGTTTAAATGTGATCGGTGTATTCTAGCATATGCATGTTTAATTCTATTAATTATGATCCAATGATCGTAAGGAGTTTTAAAATGTATTTGTTATTTAATAATATCAACTAGTATTTTATGAAATAATTGGATAAATTTATTTTCTAGAAGAATATCAGTTTCGATATCATAAACGCAATATGGTGGACATTTTATTAAAAATGACCCTAATAGTATTTGAGGTTGATTTATACCTTTTGATAAATGTGTCTTCTTATTAGAAATATCTAATCCAATTATACTTTTTAAGATTTCATGATATTATAAAGGAAAACAACTTGCTTTACATAAACAAGATCCAGTTTCACTATTTATAAAGTCAACAAAGTATTCTACTCTATAATCTTTATAAGTTATACCGATTGGAGTATAAATACTAGTAGGACTAGTCATTATCTTGGAACATATATTGTATTTTTATTATAGAAAATTTGTATTCCATATTGAGTTATCTTATAAGGTTGGACTAGCTCGAGAAAAGTAGTTCCTAGCATTATTGAATCCATCATTTTTCAACTAATAATCTTATAGGTATTTTATTGTCTCCTATCTTAATAATAATTTCCATGGAGGTATCTATTTGATGAATGTCACCGTTGAAATTTATATATTGATAAGGTTCATTTAGTTTAAAACTTATCAAATTATGTATTAGATTATGATTAATATAACTTCCACTAGCTTCTGTATAAATTAAGATATTACAATGAACATAATTTGTACCATCAAAATATTATCATTTAATTTTATAATTAGAACTTATCTTTCTATTGTATTTAATCAAAGTATTAAAATATCATTGACTACTCGAAACACCAATTTCGGAATAAGATAGTCCAGGCAATAATTTATTATGAGAATCTACTAAATGTTTTTATTGTAAATCTAATGGAAAATCATCTTCTATCTCTTTTATATTTGTAATATAAGCAAGATATAATCGTTCAACTTCAGAAAATAATTTTATAATGTCAATAATATGTTTATCTCTAAAACATTATATAAGATAAGTATAGATACATTTAGATAATAAAATATGTTAAATCTTGTCATTTAAAGCCTTGGATTAAAGAGAGTGCTCTATACGAATCTTTATCTTGTATATTATAAGTCATCTTAGGATAGATATTAAACAAAAGTTTTTAATATCAAAGATTGCCTTTCAAAATTCCCATATAGGCTTCTTTTCTATTACGAATTGCTCATCTACTATTGCTAAATTTATAGGACCATCTTTTCCTTCTCTAAAAGTATATCTAACTATCATTTGTATGGGTCTTATATGCACTCATCCTATTTTGTCTCTAATTTCTTTAGGGGATGTGTTCAAGTTTTTAAAAAATATCATTTTTAGATAAAAGGGGAATCATTACTTTGTTAGAAGTTAAACTAATATCATTAAGATTAATACCATAAAATACGATGATTTCTGGGTTTTAATCCTATTTTTTTGATAATGTCTTATCAAATCCACCATAAGAATTTATAGAATACATAGTATTTTGAATCTTTTTAAGCATTTTTCTATTAATGAGGGTTTCTTGACTGTAATCTCCTCATTGTTAAGATGTTTCTACTGTAGTTTCTATTATTTGATTATCAATTTGAGTGTTAAAAGATTATCTAATTTCACTTATGTATTTTTGAACTTGAAGTTTCTTCATATTTTTTATTTGTTATTATAAAAATTATGAGATCCCGCATCGGTTAGAGAGGAGAACGAAGTAAGCCTTATAAGGGTACGGATACCTCTTCCCTATAGATGCATTTTTCATGTGTCAGAAGAGCAAAACTGTGAGGGCCTTGGCCCGATGGCAACCCAAAGTAGAAAATATCTATGGGCAAGTAATCTGAGCTGTTATAAATGATATCAGAGACGATTCCCAACCAGTTGTGCCAGCAAGAAAGTTGGGCCTTAAGGGGATAGATTGTGAGATCATACATTAGTTGGAGAGGAGAATACAGTATGTCTCATAAGGGTACGAATATCTCTTCCCCATAGACGCAATTTCTGAGTGTAGAAAGAGCACAACCATGAGAACCTTAACCCGATAAGCAACCAAAAGCGGACAATATCTATGAGTAAGTGGTCTGGGTTGCTATAAAAATACTTTCTTCAGAAGAACATTCTTCAAAAGTATCAATTCTAATAAAATCGCCATTTTCTATCATTTTATTTATTTCATCATTTTTATTTTTTATTCAATCTTTTAGGAAATTTATTTGCATGATATCCTTTTCCTTTATAATAATAACATTGACATTCGGTTATCTTTTTATTTCTTTTCTTATTTTTCTAAACATATATTTTTTGGTTTTTATCCTTCTATTTTCTTATAATATTTTGCTTTATGTTTCTTGAAATATCTTTTCCTAAATATATCTTCTTTTCAAATTTATTATCTTATTGTAATAAAAAAGACTATCACATCATATCATAATATGCATTTTAAATTATATCAACATAATGAAGATTTTTTCGTTATTCCTTTACTTTTTTTTAGTAATATAGTGTCACACACTATTCACTTAATTTATTTTTTAAAAAGGGAATTCTTTTTCCTAAGCCAGTTACAAGATTAGGATTGTAAGTTTCCTCCAATTTACTACCCCAGGGATCAAGGATCTTTGGATAAAAACATCTTTCAATAAATTTGTGTATTATTGACTTAATTATAAATATGGTAATAATAATCTAGGAAAATACAAATATATCTATTGATTTCACACATATTACATAATTGCAATCTTTGTAATGTCATAACATGTTTTCCTATAGTAGTTGTATCATTTAAAATATTTACTTATCCAACAAATTATAATCTAAATGTTTTAGTAGCTCTAGTTATTAGATTTGTTATCTCATTATTTGAGTTAAATATAGATTCTTTTTTTATTTTTATCTAAATTTTTCCAAAATTTGAGAGAATTGTTTATTAAATTTTTTTCTAAAAATTGTTTAGTCATTTCATAATCCATTTTATTAATATCAACATTTACTCTTAGAGTGGTTTTCCATTAATCTATAGCCTCTTCTATATTTAGATGCAATCTATATCTAAATATATTTGGAAAGGATTTATAACTTTTGTTCTCATTTTGTCTATAGGTGTGAAGCCATCTTTATCTTTAGTTATCATATGAGTTCCAGCATCTCGTCAATTAGGTCTATTAAAACTTTGTGAAGGATATATTGGAGTTGGAATTTTAGTAGTATTAAGTATATTATTAATGTTGGGAATCTAGTGAATTTCTTGTTAATTAAATTTGGTTTTATATGTACTAAAGTTTCTACGTTTAAATTTTCTATCTACTCATTAACTCTTCAATTTTTGAATCAAAACATCAAATATCTATTATCTATAGGAGTTTTACTGAGTTTATTCTTTATATCAAATTTATTTATTTTTTCTATCATATCTTGTATATCCATGATTTGTTTATGAAAATTTTCTATATGAAAAAGAATGTTGTTTCCATAAAATTGTATTAGTTTTTGAATTTCTACCATATCAATAACTATTTTTAATTCTCTAGGATTTAATTTTCAATACTTATTCTTCACCATTTAGATGATAATTTCTATAATGTGTAGTAATTTATGGATGAGCTTCTATCTACAATTTTTTGCATCTTTGATATATTCTATCCAATTCTTTCATAATTAATTTAACTACTTTTATAGCTTTTTTATGACAACTTGTAAATAATATATAATTAGATCTAATTTTATGAACATCTAACTCAATCTGAGCTATGATCACAATAAGGCTGATCACTCATAGTTAACAACATAAGAGGAATAATCTCGAATAACCTCTATTTAGCTGTAATCCATAATGCTCAAAGAATCTAAGATGTAACTCTTTATGCTCATCTTTATATTGCTAATTTTCTAATTGATATTAAAAAATTCTTGCTTTAAAATCGAGTAAAGTATATAATGTAACTATGATGCAAGTTATCAGCTATAAATAACAGCTTTTTATTTTTCTTATGTGTCTATTGTTGACAGATATCAAGTATCTTTTTTCCTGAATCTGCTATGCATATCTTCACAAGTTGTACACCAAATAGGCATGACTTTTGATACCAATTTTTTTTGTGGCATATCAAAAAGTTTGATCATGAGAGGAAATGAAAGCTTTTATTATATCTAAGATTCTAAAAATATCAAAAGATAAAAAAGATTTGAAGCAAATTTTTATTGTCTAATTTGTCACTACTAGGTATAACATTAGTGATTTTTGAAAGAGGGATGCAATTATCTCATTTATAGATTCTAAAGGATCTAAATCTACTTCAAACAATCCTTATATTTTTTTTTAAAAAAATAAGAAGTCATAATATAGTCATATGCAGAACAATTTCAAAACATCCCAACTCCAATCATAGAGCAAAGCAACTACCTTTGACGTTCATTTAGCAAGGTTCAACCTAACCTTAATTCATTTCGTAATTTAAGCCATTTATTAAAGATTTAGGAGAAGAATAAGGTTTAAGATGAAAATTGTGAATTATATTTGCAGAAAGGACATATTTATTTTATATAGGAAATTACGGATCTGAAATACGTAGAGAAAGCTAGACGTAGAAAACCAAAACGAAGAATCAAAAACTCATACAAACAAATTTTTATTGAATTTGAAAATAAAAACAAAAAAAGAAAGCATAATTGAAAACAAACAGGCCTTAATTTTGTAACATTCATACAATGACCTATAAAAATGGGTAATTATGTATCTCATTCTTAATACTATTAGTAACAAAGCTTAATTGTACTTACCACATATACACAACAGAAATTTACAAATTATTAATATTATTAGTGAGACAATTTAATAGCCCTAAGTTAGTATAAAAATACAACACAAATTTGCAAATTGTACCGCAATAAAAGTAGCAATAGTCTCTGCATTTTTCAAGACTTTCTTATATCTTCTTTGTTTCATTCATATCATTTTCTTTTAAAGTATCATACTTCCCAACAATGCGATAAAAACACATATGTGACAACGAGGGATGAATCAAATGGTCCAACTTTCTCACTTAAGACTCTCCCTTAACAAGGAGGTCTTGAGTTCGAGTCACCATAAGGAGGAGAAATATGCATGTTTCTATTGATGACCCTCTAGCCCCCTGGACAAAGCTCCTTGATCGGATCAATTACGGACGTCTCGCTTCTAGCGACAATGTGGCTCATTATGTTTTCAAATATATTGGAAATGATTATAATTAGATAAATTAAAACTCCTTTTAATTGAGTTTTAATTTATCTTTAATGTAACGTCTCGTCACATAAGGGGAGGTTAAAATAATAAATATGAAAGATTATTAAGAGATTAAAAATGCATTCATGTTCATGCATTATATGTTATGCACATAAACGTGATTATTGAACTTTTGCATATAAAAATAACTATACATGCATTCATAGATAATTTCAAGTATAATTGAATTGTGATGTGATTTTATGATAATTGTGAATTTGTTGTATTAAAAGTTCAATTGGTGAATGTATTTGTTAATTTTGAATTTGATGAACTTTAGGAATGATTTTTGAAAATATTGGATATTATTGTACTAGGAAAAATGTCATTTGGTAAGTAAAAAGATATATATGAAAAATAGAAATAAGAATAAATGATGATGAAGAAATTTGGGAGTTGATTTCAGAACTTTTGAGATAAGGATTTTGAAAATTTAGAGACAAATTGGAGAAAAATATAAGGAAAACTGAACTAGTAAATTGATAACTAGTCTAAAGCCACAAAAGTTACATAAGTGACAAGTGTCACTAACTTAGTTAAGTAACACTTTTTGATTTTGTTAGAAAGACTAAGTTACGTTCTTTTGAAGTTGAAAGACTAAGTACTATTGTCTGTTCTAGTTATCTTCTTCTTAGCTATCTTCTTCAAGTTTCTTTCTTGTACACAGAGTTTTTTATCAAACATCCTCCAAAATTAAACTTTGCTTTTCCTTATCTTCTATCACTCCCACTTTGTTAACTACTCCCTTTGTCTTTAGAAAACCTAACCCAAACCAACTGTAAGATGAAGTACGTGGTTGCATGAAAATTAGGGCTTCTTGATTGTAACATTTTATTACCAATGTTAAGACAAAAACAATAAATGAGAGAAATTGCTGAGAAAGTAGGAAACGCATTTCATACTCATACGTAATATGACATACACATACATATGAATAGTTAATTTTTTTGCACATGAAAATAATTGTATATGCATTCATGAATAATTCTAGGTATATTTGGAATGAGTTGTGATTTTTGAAAAATTTGTGAATTTAGAATTTGTTTATATTGGAAATTTTATTGATTACTGGAATTATTATATTTGTGAATTTTGGTGAATTTAGGATTTATTTTAAAATTTATAGAGTATTATGGAAAATAGGAAAAAGAAGAAAAAAATCAAATGAAGATTTGGAGTAGTAGGATTGTAAAGAGGAGAGTTAAATGAAGTTAGTTTCAAAAGAAACTAAATTACAGCTTAGGCACAGTGTCACTGACTAAGTGATTTTTTTAGATCATTTTAGAAAGTAAGTAATGATATCTATGAGTTAAAAGACTAAGTTTTCCTAAGTTTCCTTCTCTATTATATCACTTCTCCGAAATTCTTTCCATATACAGAATTTTTCATCAAACACCTTCTGAGAAATTTCTTTGCTTTTCCTTCCTCTACCACACTGCTATTTGTCTTTTCTACCTAAGGAAAACCAGAAGTTGGTCAGCTTACACAGTGAATACGTGATTCTTGCATGGAGATAGGGTTTGAAGATAGTTGAAGCTTTTGGAGTTTTCAATAAGTAGCGAATAAAATCCTTTAGAGTTGTGGATTCATGAAATAATTTGATGAATTATTGTTAGTGCTTGGATCATGGCATTTACGTGTATATATATATATATATATATTTACTCATGAATACTATGGATGAGATGAAAATTTTGATTATAGTGTCATTTAGTTTTTAATAGATTTCTAGTGATATGATGTTGTGGAAATTATTTTTGGAGCTAGAAATAGCAATTAAATGATGTTTAAGATGAGTGCAAGAAATGAAAGTGTATAAAAGTGGTATGCTTTGTTTCCTGTTTCTTCACTGTGCATATATGTATATGTGTGTGTGTTTACGTGAGTTCTATAGAGATGATCAAGAAAATGATTTTTGAGTTGAAGAGTAATTGTAAAATGATGGTCTAAGATAGGAATGAGTGTAAAAATAAAGGTTGAGAAGAAAATAGTGAACGTGATAAAAAGTTGAAAATGCAGTGAATAGTGTATGGCAAAGCATGAAGAGTCAACTATTGATATTTGTTTTTCTTGATGGAACTTGGTTAAAATTGCATTTTAGAGGTGGTGTAAATTGTGGTGAATGAGTTTAGTGAAGTGGGGTAGATTAAAAATTGAGGTGTTGGTTTTTTAAAAGTGAAAGTTGTATAAAAATTTTAGGAATGAATAGTGAGAGTGGAAATTTTTGATCTAAAATTTCATGAATTTACTGTACCGATATAGGCAGATTTTGATAAAATTATCTTCATAAAAGTTGTAGATCTTTCTTTTAGCTTTCCATTGATATAAAGTTTACAAAATTTGAAGTTCTGGATCAAAGGTTATGGAGTTTAGAAGTTGGGATATCGCTGAAGAAGAAGAAGTGGAAAAGCACCTTCGTGCTTAAGATTTTAGGCCAAAAGCACCGTCGTGCTTTTGGTTAGCCAAAAACACCGTCGTGTACTAAAAGACAAAATCATCGTGCATTTGGAAATTTGTCTTTTATTGAGCAGTCGTGCGTCTTTTGATCATAACTTCTTCTCTAGACCTCCAAATGACTTGATTCTTGAACCATTAGATTTGTAAGACATTGTTCTACCTCTCCACAAAAATTGGTAGGATTCTGACTTGATTTGAAAAAAAAATGATTGAATTAAAATGAGAGAATCTGTTGGAATTGTATGAACTGATGTTATTTTACTGAACATACTTCGGTATTTTGATTATATCTGGATATATAGGATTCTAAATGAGATGATTTTTGATTTGGAGTAAACTAGAGATATAGGCCTACAAATTGTATGAAGAAATGAATTTTGATTCATCCTCTAAGATATTGAATTTTTGGATGGAAGTTGTATATAGTACACTATTTTTGAATGTGAATAACTCGATAATGTTTGAGGTATATCTTCCAAATCACTGAACCAAATTGAGTAATTTTGGTATTAATGAAAAGATAAGACATAAAAGAAATTTCTTTTAGAAGAGAGTATGAACAAATTACATCAATTTCACTTTTTGATTGAATGTGAATAGTAGACCCGAAAGTGTGACTTGGAAAAATTCTGAACTGAGTCAATGAGAAAGGAATAGAGATTTTAATAGTTTTAGTAAGGCATAAACCTATTTATAAATTATACATAGATGATTTTTGATATGGGAATGATTAGTTTTGATATGGGAATTATTTTGTAATTAAATTAAAGGAAAGATACTCGAAATTGTCATGAATATACAATGTACATAGTCCATATACATACGTACGCATAAATGAATGCTTATAATTGTGCAAAGTAATCAATGTGTGTGAAATGTGAGTATTGCATAATTGTGATGTGCAGGATAAACGTTCGCATTCAGACATTTCCAGAATTTAGAAGCAAATGCTAAACTAGATTGTACTGTGAGTAAATCAAGATGGTCTCATTTTATTGTTTGTTCTGTTTTGAATTTTGTATTGATTGACTATTAAAGTGCTACTTGTATGTGAATAAGATGAAATAAGTGTGCATAATATGATGGTTAAATGTTAGACCCCGGTCCGATGATAAATGTGCTTTGAATGTGTATTTGCATGAAAATGAAAAGTGATACTCAACTCTGATATTAAATGCCGGACTATGGTTCGACGATATGTGAATGTGAGTGAGTGTGGATCATGCAAATGTGACTGATGCATTTCATTTCATGAATGCATGAAATATAATGGTTGTTGTGATCAGAGTAGCCACCGATTAGAGCTTAAAGCTCAACGAGTAAAAATGAGCTTCGAGCTTAAATGTGAATTAGAGCATCCGGCTCAACGTTTAATGAACCTTGTACCCCCCAAGCGGATAAGGGAGAGTTATCAATGAGCTTTATATAGGATAGTTTCGGCACTCGATCACAACAAAATAACAAATAGAAAGTGGGTCCTATGTACACTGCATATGCATCATATGAATGATTATATCTACTGAATGTGAAGTGTGAAACGTTGTGAATGTGATTATGTGTTATGTGATTGGGTGAGCCATTAATGATAGTCACTCATTGAGTTCTCAAAACTCACCTAAAATTTGCAAAAAGATTTCAGGACTCAAAAGAATA
>JANZLF010000004.1:20795761-20807893 GCA_026546835.1 Erythroxylum foetidum | reverse complement strand
ATCGAAACTTTGAAAGATAAGAGAGATAAGGATAGAGAGTTGTAGGCACAACAATTTTTATACTGGTTCACCCCAAATCGTGGGCTACGTCCAGTCCTCAGATATCTTTCTGAGATTTCACTATCTTTCAATAACTTTACAAGTATTATTTTTCTATGAGCCTCTTCAGGTCTCTTTACAGTAAGTATTCTTTCACTCTTAGCCTCTGCAGGCTATCTGTACTACTTTCCTACAGAAAGGTTTTTCAAGCTTTGTTATAGTAAGATAGCTCTAGAAAAATCGTACAAAAATTTCTATCAAGTAAGCTTTTGTAACGTTCATGTGTGTAATTATGCAATCTTCCACTTCGACTTATATTTATAGTCTTCGTCTGCAACTGCTTCTTGATTCTTGCTTTTTTGCTTCTTTAATCTTGTTTCGTGAAAGAAGTGGTTATTCAGTTGAGTTCTGTAACTAACTCAAATTGATTCTTGATTTTGACACGATTTGTTTTCGTCTGCTTTTGCTTCCATCTGCTTTTGCTTCCGTCTGCTTTTACTTCCTCTGCTTTTGCTTCCGTCTGCTTTTGGCTTCTGTCTGCTTTTGCTTTCGTCTGCTTTTCAATAGCTTCGATCTGTTTTTCATTCTTTCGTCCACTTTTCAGCTTCCGTCCGTTTTTCATTCTTTCGTCTGCTTTTCAACTTTTGTCTGTTTTTCTTCTTTCGTCTGTTTTTCAACTTCCGTCTATTTTTCTTCTTTCTTCTTCTTTTCAGCTTCCGTCTGTTTTTCATTCTTTCATCTGCTTTTCAACTTCCGTCTGTTTTTCTCTTTTCATTATTTGTACTTCATCAAAATCATTTATGTAAAGTTATTTTGACTTAATACTTCAAACTATATTCGACGTTGGAGATTAATCTTTATAAGAGCTACCTCTATCTCTCCAAAGGTGCAGCTCATATGTTAGACTCTGTCACAAGAGCTACGAGCATGATGCATAAATCCCCTCCTATCTTATATCTTGGCTTACCTGTGTCTATGAAAAGACTTAACCATCTAGATCAAGAAGTGTGTTCAATCTTGGGTCAACAAATACCTATCTTATGCCAGTAAAGTGCTACTCATCCAATCTATCCTCAATTCAATGAACATATATTGGATTTCCCACATGTTTTTAGCCCAAAGTGTCTGTAACACCTACATACCCTAAGGAGGATATGTAGATGCCACATAAAACAATACTAAAATAATCCCAAACATGTTAAAGCATTTCCAAAAGCTCAAGTAACATACATTTCATTTCATAGGTTGGATCATATTTAGAACATAACATACATATGGTACTTATCACATATAAGCTTTAAATCCAAACCTAACCTATATCGAGGTTATTACAAACCATCAAACAAAATACATATTCCAATATGTCTCATTACATTAAATACAACTAAAACAATATGAACATTTCCAAAATAAAACACAATCTCCTTGGCCACCGCGATTGTCTTTGTCCTAGTCTTTAAACCTTCTTATCAAAACTTACATAAAGACAAAACCATCGTGCTAAGTATAAAGCTTAGTGGGGAAATAAATAAACAAGATATAAATTGGTGACTGTTTCTAATAGTTGTTTAACATTCACATATACAGAATCAAATCAAATCTCAAGCAATTTATAATTGTTCATATTAAAGCGCAATCCAAACAATATGTAACTCATAACATAATATAACATATCAAAACAAGATATATTGGCTTTTGAGTAAAATTACAAGTATCAGAAAAGAATACCATAATATTAGAACATAACTTTAAAGTACCAAAACAGAACTTGACTATATTAAAACAATATTTGATTATATCAAAACAAAACTTAGTTATTTCAAAACAGAGCTTGATTATATCAGAATTAAGCATGTAACAAAATACAAAACAAGTTATCCTACTAATATTTTTTTATAGAAGTGGGTAATGGGATCAGAAAAGAAGATACCCATGTTTGGTATCTAAAACAAAAGAGACTTAAGTCTCTGAAATAGAAGACATAGAAGTGTCTAAAATGAGAAGACACCGGAGTATCTGGCACAGAACAGATTGAAGTGTCTAGTTATAGAAGACACCTTAGTGTCTAGTTATAGAAGACACCTTAGTGTCTGTTACAGAAGCAACTGTAGACTCTTATAGGCATGCATATTTACCCACGACTAGGACTTGGTAGTTTTAAAACAAAAGATTTTAGATTTCAGAATCACATGCAAAAAATGTAGTGCATAACATATGTCTTTATTCCATTTTTCTCTAATTGAACATAATCGTTCATATCCAACAACTTAACGTACCTCATAAATATAAACATTTGCAATAATGTACCAATAAATACATTATGTATTTACACATTACATATAAATACACAAATTTCCAATTCACAAACAATCGTATCCAATTCAATAAATCCTTTGAAATACATTTGTGTTCATAAGGACACAATCATCCTTGAACATACCATGCATTTCAACATTAGACACATTATTTACTAGCCACACATTCCTTAAGTAATTACCTTAACTAGCAAACCATAACTAAATTAACTTTTACTCAATTAATCTAACCTCAATTTAAGTTCATTTCACACCTTAAACAAGTCCAATTAAGTCTCAATGTACCAAATAAAATGACCTAATCTTATCTAGTTCAATAATTGCACAAAACCAAGTTTTTCACCTCCCTAATCATTTCCCATGACCGTGGGAATGTACCTTACAAATCCCATGATCGTGGGATGAGCGAATCGAACAATTCCATTCGACATATCTTCACCAAAGTCCATCAATTTCAACTCAATTCTACCTTATTCATACTTCAATACCTCTTCAAATTCATTTCCAAACTAATTCAAAAATCATTCCTTAAGCATCTCACAATCAATGATCTTTCAAATATCAACATCCAAGCAAAAGCTATCAAACAAGTATCATATTCTAGACCTCAATTCATCATCAATTCAATATATATTCTATCCATTTCAAGCATCAAATAATTCATATTATAGCATGAAATCAAGTTTAGAATTCCCTTACCTTTTTAATTTCAAATTTTAACTCCAAAGAACCAGTTATTCCAACCCTTCCAAGTAATCAACACACATCTAAGATCAAGCTGCAAATTTCAGCACTAACAAGACAATAACACAAAAAATAGCAGGACCTACTTCTTGATGCAGTAACTTACAAAGATTCCAAGTGAAGATGATCCAGCATCAAGCAAAATTCCAGAAGTTGAGAGGGAGTAAGAGGTTTCAATGGAAAGGAGCAAAGTGTTGAGAGAAGGCTGCAAAAACTTTAAAGGAGGAGATCATTCATCACTTGCCTAATTATTTGAAAGTAAGGTTTCTTAGTTTGCAATAACCACATGTCATACATGAAAGTGTGATACTTGTCCTTCATTAGAGAAACCTACATGTCTTCATATGTGGCAGCCAAATTTCACAATTCAATTAGACCACTTATCACTCAACCAATGTTGCCAAGTCACTAACTTATAGGCTTAATCATTCTAATTTTTCATGTACCAACTTGACTTACCACTTAACAATTTTCTTATTCCAAATGTACATTTTAATACCTCAATTCTCTAATGTATCAATTAATTCCAAATCACTAAATATAACCCATTAGACCAAAATTCTAGACATATGAAATTCAAATTCAAATCATAGCACAATTTTAACACCTATAACATATGTACTTTCATAAACATGTAACATTTCAACTAGGATATAATTTGGGGCCTCAATTCTCTCCCCTTAAAATAATTTCATCCTCGAAATTCATAGTTGATTAGAATAGTTAAGGATATTGAGTTCTTATGGTCTCTTTTGGTTCCTATGTTGTTTTCTCGAACCCATGGTGGTGCAAAAGTACTTTTACCACAGGCATTTTCTTGTTTCGGAGTTGTCGAACTTCTCTGGCTAAGCTACATACACGTCCTTCTTCATAAGTATAATTCAGTTGTACTTGAATTTCTTACACAGGAATCTTATGTGTATCATCTGACCAGTATCTTCTTAACATGAAAACATGAAACACACCATTTAACTTGGCGAATGCTTTAGGAAGAGCTAACTGATAAGCTATTGTTCAGACTCTCTTAAGAATCTCATAAGGACCGATGTATCGTGGGCTGAACATACCTTTTTTCCCAAAGAGAAGTATGTTCTTCCATAGTGACACTTTTAAAAACACCTTATCACCTACCTGATACTCAATATCTTTCCTTTTTAAGTCAGTATAGGACTTTTGCCTATCACTGGCAGCTTTTAACCTTTGTTGGATAACTTAAACTTTTTCTTCAGTATCTTTTACAATATCAGATCTGACCATCTTATCTTCATTTAATTATGTCCAACACACTAGAGTTCTATACTTCCTAGCATATAGAGCTTGATATGGCGCCATGCCAATGATATTCTGATAACTGTTGCTGTAAGCAAGATAATTATTCCAACTTCTCAAGAATTCTAACACACAACCTTGAAGCATATCTTCCAACACCTGAATAACCTGTTTAGATTGTCCATCTATCTGGGGATGGAAACCGGTACTAAACTTGACTTGAGTACCTAGAGCCTTTTACAAACTTTTCCAAAATCTCGAAGTAAATCGAGGATTATGATTAGAAATAATAGATAGTCATATGTTTTTGTATGTCCCAAATAGTAAACATAGTAAGAACAAAATGATACGTTAATATGGAAACAACCTTATAAACACAAGAGATCTTTTCATTTACTATCAACACTATCGATTAAATTAATAATTGATAATGATGGAGCAAAAGACTAGTTTTTTTAACCTTACAACTGAGGGAGAGGATATTACAAACTTGAGTTACACCTCATTTCGTAATATCTCCTTTAAGTAATTTATCATTTTAACAATATATTTTTCCTTACATATTCCTCATTCTAATATGCAAATGTACTAAATAGGCATTGAACTTTTTTTTTTTGTTGTAGATGCTTTGAAAATTGCCTTTATAATTGACTAATTAATTGGATTCATAGATGAATGAGTTATATTTTAATGAACGATTTTAATTTGAATGAATGACAAATGATATCTTAAATGTTTCTTTTTTCTTCTTATTTTTTATGGATTAAAAAATTCCTCCTTATTGACTATTTGGATCATTATATTATCTTACTTCATGGTTAGCTTCCATCTTCAAATATTGGAACTAAAATAAAATTGCTTCTCTATGAAAATTCAAAGTCTTAATAAATTGGCCCCATAATACACTAATTTTACTTCGCCTTTGTTAATCCAGACTTTGTGATCTTGATTATTAAAAAGTTCTATGTTTAGGAGCTAATCCATTAACTTTTAAAAGAATCGAATAATGAGTGATGACAATATTTCAAAAGATGACTATGATTATGATGTTAAACATCCTGATGAAATGTAAAAAATGATGAACATGGCAACTCTATGATTAAAGTTAATGATAGTGATATTGAATTACTAACAAAATAATTGCAAATAGATTTAAAAAATTTAATTTTGAGTTATTTTTATATCCTTTCATTATAAACTTAAGGTTAGCCATCAAAAAAGAAAGGAACATCCTAAAGGAGTATAAAGCAATCATTTTTAAGAGATGAGTGTTTGATCAGTTACCTTTGTTATGTTTATTGGTTTAAACATGATGAGTGGTTGATTATTTTATATTCCTAGATATGAGGGATCCTTAATGTTATCTTTATATAGAATGATTCCATTTTATTTATGAAGTGGAATTTATTTATGAATTATCTTTGATTTCTTCTAACTTAAATTTAGTTATGCTATTAATTTTATTTGATCCTAATTTACTTATAGATAATTTAAGAGAACCTTCCTATAAGTTAAACACAAGTTAGATATTAATGATTAAATGAGATTCTAAATAGGATGGAAGCTTAATATTTTTTTTTAACATGTAATGATTTAGTTTTATTTATGAAGTGAGATTTATATCTATAAACTATATTTGAATGCTTTTAATGCATATTTAATTACACTAGTGATTATATCTAATTCTAATTCATTTGTGAAAGATTTGAAGGAACCTACTTGTAAGTTGAATAGAGATCAAATGTTGGGATTAAAAGGGGTGCTAGAGGTAGGCCTACATGATCTCTTTAGTATTATGGTGAAACCTTTCATGGATTTTCATAGAATTTAATGGATTTAAAGGTTTAGTAGCTTGGTATAGATATATGTTAACTAATTAAAAAAGTAAAGAGTGTAATTTCATACTTTAGGAAGTTTTGTTGTTCTAGATGGTAAATACGTTTTAATTAAATTGAATCATGAATATAAAGAAGATATTAAGGAGAGTTTCTTATCTAGATGGCATTTATATCTATTTTTCTATTAATTATGCACTTTCTATTTCTACTAATCTACTCATTTACTTAGGTTTAGGTTTAGGTTTATTTTTAGGTAAATTATCATTCATCAAACTATCTCTTTTTAGTTAATTGGAAAAGTAATAGTAGAAACGTTTACTAAATTCCCAGCGCTTCCTTGTAGGATCGATATTCTATTCACCAATGTATTACTAGTAGATGATAAGTGAACTACCTTAGATATGAGAAATATGTTTTCATAGAGGAAAATTTTGTGATAGAAAATAACTAAATCTAATCAATGAAAAAAGAATCTCAATGATTCATTACGGACAATTATATTAGAGAAGGACTGCTTTAGTGCTCAAGCTTGTGATAAAAAGGGAAAAATACAAACATACTCATCTTGAGACTTAATGCTAAAGAAAATTCTTCTTAGTCAAGAGGAAAAAAGAGGGAAATTGGCTCTTAATAATGAAGAACCCTTTATATGTTTTGTTAAAAAAAGATCTTATTAAATGGTGCATTGATTTTGACCTCTATAGATGGAGAAGAATTTCAAGCTAGTCAACTTAGACTTTGTCAAATAATATTTTTACTAAAAAGGAGAGAGAAAAGATGGCTAAGTTGAAAATTAGAAAAATGGAGGCATACATAAAAAGAAATAAGAATGCAAATGATCTATAAAAGATCGGATCATTAGGTTTGATATGCTTTACACTAGCTATGTTAAAAGCAATATCTTTTTCAGAGGTTTATCATCATATGATAGTTATAGTTTAAAGGTTGTCATTACCGGTGAACAGTTTTATATCACAAGTTAGTGGTTTTAGCGTATAATGACTATAATATATTGACATTATTAAATGATAAATGTATCTCTCTTTTCTTCCTTAATCCTTTTATAAGTCACAGCTTATTTTTGTAACTGTATTATTGTTAAGACAATTCATTTTAATAAAGAATTGCCTTTTCTATATCATTTAGTCTTATTTCACTTTCCTTCATTTAAAAATTTTTAATTAAAAATTGTAGTGCATTGATGAAGTAATCCTTATAAAGGAAAAAAGAGGGTTATTGTTTGATCAGACATAGATAACTAATGAATGGATTATTATCAAGATGACAAAGTGAAGAGGATTTGCTAGTTGTGAGTTATTGAATAGGAAACTGGTGAGAGATCATAATATTAATGGATAATGTTGCAATTGTGAAAAAAACAAAAATTATTATTTTTAATTAAAAACAAACTAAAGTTGGGTCACCAAGAGATTAACAACACATAACTTCAATAAAATCAAATTAATGATATGGTAAAGTAAAAAAATTAACTTTACCTGATTTTCCAATACTAATTATAGGTATTGAAAGTAGTAACAAAATACTTTAACCTTTAATTTGTAGAAAAATAGCCCATTGTTAACTCCACAATTAACAGTTCTAACATGGTATGTCATGTCATTAGAACCATTTGATATGATACCATTCACATGACACATAGTTTTAGTTTAGATTTATGTTAACGTTAGTAGTCCAATGGAGAGTGAGAAGCCCTAAAACACACTTTGTAGTCGTTTTCAACGAGAAAAGTAGTTTAGAATCATACTAACAAAGCCAAGTACACCAAGAGAATGAGATCTTCATTAGAAAAATACTTTCCATAATTTCTTTAACTCTTTTATTTATATTATATGTTTTTAAGGATGATTTATGACTAAGGGTTTTTATGTCTAGATAGATGGGAATATTTTTTTTATTTTATATGAATTATTTCAATATTTTTATAAAATATCTCTATATTTATATAATATCATTGTTGATCTTAGTGCTAGTTAAACACAAGTTAAATTCTAAATCATATATGAATTTGTATACAAATGTATAAAATTACATAATTGTAGATTGACCTAGGCACAATATTAAAGATTCAATTAGTGTTAAGAATGGACTTGTATGATGCTTCTAGTATTAGGATAAAATCTGACTTTGAAAATTTTATATATCTTAGTGTATTCTTAAATGTTAAACATATAGACATATTAGTTATTCACTTTAGGGATTAGTAGTTGTACATTAAAAGATGACAGTTCATTATGTTAAGGATATTTTGGCATTTTAAGTTATAGAATCAATAGATAACTAAACCATAAGTATAGTATGAATTTAGGAGGAAACTTATCTATATATTTATATTATTTTATTCTTTTTAGAAATTACTTAATTTTTTGTTCCCAGTTATATTTAGATCTATTTATTTTGATTTAAGATTAGAATAAATTAAATCACACTCTTTATTTTTGACTATATAATAATAAGAAGGTTAGGTTTGGTACTTCTTTTATGCTTATGGAACTATAGTCTATTTATAACTACAATACTATATAATGACAAGTCCACTTGCCAAAAGTTGAGAATATTATGGCAGGGAAATCTATAATCACAAACTGCCAAATTAAGGTTCCACTTTTAAGGTTTTTCTTTGTTCATGGTTTTTCCTGCACAAACTCTAGAAGTAGATTGAAATTCATATTCACAATCACTAGTAAAAAAATATTAGGTTTAGGTTATGACATTTGATTATGAACATCTTAGAATGTTTCATTGTTATTGTAGTTTCACTTTTGTCATTTGTTTATACAATTTTAATTTTATATCACAGCTTCAACATTTGTTTGCTAAGGTTAGTTTAAGAAATTAGAGCTCCTCAAATTTTCTTTAGGTTTATCACTAATTTTATGTTTATGGGTTTTTCAAATGGGCCTATTCAATATAAACTTGAGTTAAGAATCGAGATGAAATTTATTTTTGACTACGCTTTTTGGGCCCAAAATTACTTGGTATACTTATTAAATGATTATGGACTTGATAGTTGATCTTCTTATTTAGAATTGTCTCCAGTTAGGCCTAGAGGGATTAATTAGGATGCCAAATATGATCCATTATCAGTCAAATTTGAGCCTAGTCCAAAGTTAGTAGGTTTATATCAAGCCCCAAGCCCACTTTTGCGTTTTTATTTGTGATGTATCTTGTGCTTATAACTTTTTTTCTTTATTTATTTGACAAATTATCACTAGCTTTCTTTTAAAAATTATAAGAGATAGAAAAAAATAACTTCATCTTTAGATTGAATAAACCTAACCCAATCCCATGTAATTATTTTCAAAATGCAAATTGATATTAGGCTCAATATGAATATGCTCGTTCCTTGGATTGAAGTCCTAAAATCAATGAAAAATGATTTTACTATTTTTAGTTTATTTCTTCATGATGTTTGTTTGCTTATATAAATATGTGAGAGAAAAATATTTCTTCCAAAGGATACAGGGCTAGTCGAGTAAAGAATAAGAATACGACCAAAAAGCAATTTGAACCTTTAAACCTTTTAAGACGTTTTGTTTCTTGGGCTCTCGAGCCTAATGAAATTTTTTGTTTATTAATTTTTTTTAGGCTTACAACTTGTTGGTTTTCTTTAAGTTTTTAAAAATATATTTACTCACTGTCCTTTTATCCAAAGATCTATCTTTTGGTCATTAGAAGCCCATTTTAAATTTTGTAAATTCTTCTTTCCTAATTCATCCATTTTTTTTAAATCTTATTAGTTTTTAATCATTTCCTTTTAATCTATTTTGGGGTCATAGGACTTTGTCTCCTCCATTAGTATTTGTGTTTCTTGAAAAGCAAATTTATCAATCATGTCATGGATGAGGTATCTCACACCTTTTTTCATTTTATAATCAATCCTTGAACTTTTATGTAAACACTTTTGTAATTATTTTTTGTAAATAAAAAATAAAAATAAAAATGTTCATTTAAAATTTATGTCATTTTTATTAATTATTTAACTGCTCATGCTTGCAAAGAGATTGGCCAAGTGTTGTCAATTAGGCAAGGGATCAACAAAGACAACTTGGAGCTAAATTGTTCAAAATTGCTTTAAGTTAGTTCATATACGTAGTCTAGAGGGGAAAGAAGAATATAATTTATTAGGGAAAATTCCTAGATAGCTTTACATTTATAGTTAAAATTGTGAGCTGGATAAGAGAAATAATGGTGGCAGTATCCATTTATAGTTAAATCAGATCACGATAGAGTAAGTATCCAATCAAGAATCGGTTGAAATTTGGCAGCCCGATAGAAATAGATGCATGAGCTAGTTGAAGCCGTCTGAAAGGAGAACCAAAGAAATATCTTTTCTTTTATTTATCTAATTCAGCTTCATTTCCTTAGCTACTCTTATTGATCAAATCAGACTTTAGCTCATTTTGATTTTGGATTCCCTTCCCATGTTAATTCTCAAGCTTTCTTAAATCAATTTAATATTTTATTTAAAAAATATTTAATTTATATGATGACTTTTCAAAGTGAATTGTTAGAAATTACACATTTTTTTAGTTTTCGACATGACTAGATATATTGAAAACCCTAGATACTCCTATAGATCAAAGTCCTAGTCACCTCTCTATGTTTTTCAAATTAATTTTAATTGGTAGATACTCATTTAGGCCTCTAAACTCACCTCTAGGTTTTCCATTTTAATTTTAAGGCCTAAATATCTTCCTACGTTTCTGTTCTTGCTCAATCAAAACCTCTTTAGGTTTTATAATTTAGTTTCAAATGCATAATTTATTTTTCAAGTCAAAATTCTCTTATTCAAATTTTTAGTTATAAAAGATTTGAAGACTGCTCTATGATTTGTAGATAAATATCTAAAAACTCCCTTGAGTCTCTTATCTAAATTTCATCTCTTAGTTTGTAGTTAAGTATTAAAAACTCCTTTAGATCTCTAATCCAAGTTTTCAGTCTAAACACTTGAAAACCTCTATGGTTGTCTTAGCCAAACTTCATATATAAGTTCAATTAAACTCTAGATGTCTCTATATGACTTCAAAGTTAACCTCTTTAAAGCTTGCGTCTTGGAATGTAAACCTGAAGAAAAGTCGAAATGATCTTCCTTAGAGAATAAAATGTCATGAATCAAAATTGGAGAATAAGAGTGAGGCACTGACCGTTATATCTATAAAAGATAGACAACACACATGACATTCAACAAAACGAACTCTAAGTTGCATAGTTTCAAGCTATGTTTTTTCCCACCTCTTTAGGCTTATGAAGATTTTGCTTATGGAAAACCAAAGGAGACTCACTTCTATTCGTGATCGCAACCCTAATATCATCTTTTAGTTAGTTCCAATCGAACACATTTCTGCTCTTCACTCCATTGATTCTTGTAGCATCCCACTCCCGTAAGATCCGAACTCGACATCGAGGGTGATATCCGAGTCCGTGCCTCACAAGGGTAGTATGCTAAAGCAGTCAAAACCGTTCAAATACTTAGTATGACATTTTTCATTTTTAAAAACAATCTCGAGCGCGGAAATCAGTAACCAAATTGGGCCCACTTTAATACGAAAACATTTCGATCAAAACATAATCTCAGTCATAAAAATTCTCAACAACATTTAATCACTTTATGCAAAACAATCCATAGCCCAATTAGGCCAATGTCATTTCTGAATATTTTCAATAATTACATTTCAAATCAACATTTATTCATTGGGCCCTTTACAATAACAGGACTATTCTGCAGAAATTGCAGAAATACAAATCTTATACAAAAATAACACTAATGCAGACGTGTACTGATCCCGACCCTTAACTCTGACTTTCTCGCAGTAGACATACTCCCGTTTGTCTAACGGGGTACTCTTCAAACCCTGAAAAATAATTGCAATGTTGGGTGAGTTTGCGAACTCAATGAGAAACCATCA